>JADRCD010236626.1:0-16422 GCA_019843815.1 Montemys delectorum | reverse complement strand
AGATACCTTTCAGAGAGCAGGTGCTAAAGCTTAAAGGAGCAAGGGGGCCCAAGAGAGAGATTGTACTCTGTTCTCACTCAAATGCATCTTAGAAGAAACTCTCTCCCAAACAGCTAGGAACAAGTGGCTCTACTCATGCTAAAGGGGGGTAAGAAAGGGGTAGACAGACTGACTGGTTCTGGAGAGAGGCTAAACACACACTCTACACAGGGGACAACATATGCATTATAGGAGGTGATTGATGTGTGAGAGTCCTCATTTTTTTCTCACAATCGCTTGACTATATTAGAGTTCCTCTGTGGAGTGTTAGAATTCCTACCTACAGCTCATTAACTATGCCCATCAATTGGCCATTTTCTCTCCTGTAACATAGTGGATTAACTATAGTCCAGAGTAGCATGGTGACTAAGCACATAAGGCTCTGTTTGGGTTTCCTGCTGTTTAACTTAATTGCTATGAAGTACTGGGCAAGTTACTTACTCTGTTTAAATTCTATTTCCTCATCTGTACGCAGAAATAGTAATGATCTCCACCATCGAAGATGTTGAATTCTATGGGGGATTAGTGTCACCTAGAGAGCTGTTGGCTGAGGAAGTAAGTGGTCTGGATACATCTCTGGGTGAAATTATTACGTTTAAAGTTCTAGCCATCTCAGACTTTTCCCATGTACGCCAGAAAGGGACAGGCATCCAACTGTTGTCTTCATTCTCTGTCCTTTGATTTTGGCTCAATGATTCTTGACCACATATCATAATATATAAAGACTTTGGTGTTGGGCTACTTCCAGACCAATAAAGTCCAAATATCTGAGGTAGCATCCCGCCCCAGCATTCTCAGACTTCTCAGGCTATCATTCATGCGGCCAAGCACCACCGGCACGCAGATCAATGGCCTTGCTGTTACTTGAAGTTTCCTGAAAATAGTCTTGTACTGGTCCCACATGAATTCATCTCTGAATTTTACTAATATTCTCTAGAGTATCCCTGCATATTAGAGTTTGAGAAACTTGCATCAGCTGGGCATTTTCAATACACTTTTAAGTAACTGGTTTAACAGCAACCAACACAAAATCTCTTTGTGATAGTTTCTTTCACCATTTAGCATCCTTATATCATTGGGAATTAAAATTTTAAAATTTTGACCAATATTCATAATTGAGATTACTAGATATAACAAAAGAAAAGCCACTATATGCCACTGAATAAGGAAAATTGTCTTTGTGATAAGAGAATAAATCTGTAATTAACTTTACATTTGTAGTGTTTCATTCTATTTTATTTTATTTTGTTAAGGGAAAAGGGTTTCTTGTTCTACAGTAGGGAGACAGATTGCTTCACATTAAGAAAGCAGAAAAGCAAAGAGCAGCAAACTGAATGTATAAAAATATAGGTTTGTAGAAGATGTACCATCAAACTGGCTAGGATAAGGGAATTATTTATAAGCATTTCTTTAAAAAATGAACATAAATATCAAAAGTTTCCTTTGATACAAAACAAGGATTTGTGTCCCTGTAGTGACAAGAAAGTTTTCTTGAGCAATGGGTTCATTCTCAGTTCGAATCTATGAAAGGTTTCCCTTTCTTTTAGGTTGTTTGTTTAGATCTAGGAAATGGGCCCTGTGTTTTACTACAATACCCTCCTATGCTTCAGGCTGTCCTTATCAGGCTTCTGATGACCTAAGAGAACTGAATCCTTTTATACAAACTAAGATTGTGTCACAGTTGTATAACTTTCTGTACTTTTTTCCCTTTGGAATCTTTCTCTTATTACTCTGAATTAATAATGAACTGGTGTTCACTGTATCCTGTGATCAAATTTAGATTAGTTATTTTGAACTCTATATTTTTAACATATTTTTTTCAGAGTTAAACTATCATTAATTTTTTTTTTTTTTACAGTTGCCCTCTCATCACTCGCCTCGAGGGACTGATTGAGGGTTGACTCTGATGCCCTGAGAAATAAACCTCTTGCTTTTGCATCAGAAAAACAAAAAACAAAAAACAACTTTTTTTTTTTTACTTAGATTAACTCTAGCACTGTTCAGATTGAGCCACAGAAGTGTCAATATCTCTTTGTAAAAAAGAATTAAATTAATTGTTTACGTAAGATATTAAATTATGAGGACAGCATCATCAAGAAGTAATAAGTCTAATTTGGGTTATATTTGTATGGCTATGTGTAGCTGGACTTTGGGTACTGAAACAGCCCCATATCCCACCTTCTCTACCCCCGTTCTTTCACCTTTCAACCCCCTAGCACTAGATAGAAGAGAAAAAAAAAGGGTAGAGGGGAAAGGGGGCAACATTATTGTTAGACTACTTCCTGCTAATTAGGAGCATTGAATTCCTTGGGGAAAGTTTGATCTTTGCCATCAGGATATCTAATTTCTTCTCCTCCTCCTCCTCCTCCTCCTCCTCCTCCTCCTCCTCCTTCTTTTTCTTCTTCCTCTTCTTCTTCTTCTTCTCTTCTTTCTTCTTCTTCTTTGCACAGGACTACTTAACAAACTGCAATCAATGATCAATAGCAAACTCCTGGGACCCTAGCATTTACACACCTTCTGAGAAGTCCCCAGAATTTCAAATGTCACATAATCACAGAAACTACCTACCAGTGGGAAAATCACACCCCTGCTAGAGCATGAGGAAAATCATAGTCAGTTGCTGTGGACAATCTGAAACAGCTCCATATCCCATACCTGGGATTAAAACAAAACCACATTCCCTGAGGTTATTTAAAAAAAAAAAACAAAATTCTCACTACAGATTTGTTATTAATACACACTTAATAAATGAAATTTAGTAATACTTTTATAACACTATCAGTCATAACCTAGTTGCTATTCATAATGATGTATGCCACAGAAATAACTAAATTTTGTCGACTACATCATCATTATTACAAAGTATTCTCAACTATTTTTGCACTGTTCTCATTTAATGTTTATCATTACAAACTGTCCACTGTTTTACTCTCATACTTGTTTTGGGAGTTCTTCTAAGAGTGTTTTATTTTCTAGAGGACTCATGGAAAGAACATTCTGACAAATAAAGCAGTTGGGAATTGGTTCTAATGCTATTTGTGTTCATTCAGCTCCCGAAAATCACACAGGAACTGTACTGTACATCTATGCTGAGGATCCCTGCCCCCAGTTGGCTCTGATTGGAAAATAAACTTGCCAGGGGCCAATGACTGGCCAGGAGGACAGAGGCAGGACTTTTAGGATTCCTGGGCAAGAAATACAGGAGAAGAGGAAAGGGTCCACCATGACAGGGGTGTAGGAGACAGACCACACTCAGAAGATTCAGGAGGGAGAGATGGCTGAAATGTAGGTGTAAAGGGGAAAGCAGATCCAGGAGGGCAACAAGGATAAAATATAGAAGTCAGGAAGGCTGGAGGGGAATGTGTTAGCCACATGAAGGTTCAGGAATGGCCCCATCATTGAGCTACTTAAGGCATATTAAAATATAAAGGGTAGTGTGTGTGTGTGTGTATGTGTGTGCGTGTATGTGTGTATGTGTGTGTATGTGTGTGTGTGTGTGTGTGTGTGTGTATGTGTTTCCATCTGAGACCCATAATATTGGGATAGGTAGATGGAGCTGCATGTACCTACACTAAAGTGGATTTAATAAATTCCTGTTTCATAAAGGTTTGACATTGTCATGAGCATACTGTTGACCTGAGTAAGAATCTGCACATTTAACCATAGAAACTGATTGGTTTTGTAAAACTATTAACTCATCATCAAACAGAGCAAGAATTAGGTGGACAGAGGTAGATGCTTTGTAATCTTCACACTGAGTCAAAAATAGTTGAATTATTACGAAATGTAACTTAAATAAGGTTGAAACAAGTCAGGCAGCCTATGGTAACTCCATGGTAAGCAGTGCTGGGTACCCAGGATAGAGAAATAAGTATGTTTTCAGAGGTGCGACTGCAGTGTTAAATATGGGTGTATGAAATGCTGTTTGGCTGCCTGGTTGGAACTACTTGCAAAGCTTCTATTAATAAAAGATCTTCACCCTGTGAGTCATCCTGGAGCAGGTAACATAAGCCATGAGAACACTGGTGGGGTGGCTGTCCTAAAATTGCAAACATAGTTTATCAGTTTTCTTTGTCAAACTCATAATTCAGGCTGAGAGCAAAATCTCAGCTGACATGTCTAACATCTCTGAATCCTTTAAGTACAGATCAGTTGCTCTCAGTTTCCATGTTCAGTTAATGTTCTCTAAGTGTATCAAGTCTACCATGTATGAGGGCAGATACCATGATAACAACTGAAAGCTATTGGAAATGGGTTTGCTTCATAGGACATGCCCACAGTGCTCCCACCTCATTCTTTTACAGCACTCTCTAACAACAGAGTTACTCATTTCATGGCACAAGTGGTAAACCAGATAAATTGGGTTATTATAGTCAAAGGTATTGCCAATCAACAGCAATCAGATCCCTCCCATCTAGAAAACATAATTTGACAGCATAATAAAATAGTTACAGAAAGGCTTTTGCTTCTACTATTAAAACTTCATACACTGCATGTTTTTACAATTCACTGTCACAAGAACTGTAAGCACTTTGCCACAGTATACTCTCACCAGGTGCGAGGACTCCTTCACACTCATCAGCTGTCAACTGTAGAGTGTTCTAGGCTCAAGGTGCTGCCCAGCAGGGCTCATTTTTTGCTCAAATACAATATGTTGAATTTAATTCATCTAAGGTTTTTCTTTTGACAAAGTACTGGAAGAGAAGTCCAAATACTATATACAATGAAGGAATGAAGTACTTTTAGCCCCAAATCTCTCTTAAGTTCTTTCCATAATAAAAAATTTTAGTTTGCCATCTCTCTGAACTTACATGCTAAATTGTATTACATGTAGTACATTTTAAATCTTTCTCTCCTCATATATAAGTTAGAGAACTCTAGATAACTGATTTAACATATTAGAGATTTTGCCTGTTGTTGTGATGAAATACCTGGCAGGAGGGATTTAAGGAGTGAAAGATTTTCTCCAGCTTACATCTTAAAGAGATGCAGCCCCGTGGTGAGTGGTGAGGAAGGTGTGGTGGGAGCAGCTTGGCTATGGGCACTGAGAGCCTGCCTGGCATCTGGGCGTGTCTTAGTTTCTTTTCCTGTTTCTGTAAGACTCTCATAAAGCAGCTTAAGGAATAAAGGATTTATACAGTTCACAATTCTAAGTTACAGTCCATCATAGACTCGCAGTGGTAGGAATCACATATGTCTCTAGTCAAGGGCTGAAAGTATTAAATTGATGCGTTCATGTTAGTGTCTGCTCGCTTCCTCAACTACACAACCCAGAATTCCCTAAGGGCGGACTTGTGCAACCCTTCCTACTTCAATTAACATAACCAAAATAACAGCCCTCCCTCACCCCATGGCCACCAACAAGGGCCAACCTGATATAGGGAATCCCCCCACCCCACACACACACACCCGCAGCCGCCACATCACACCCCCTCCCCGCATGGAGACCCCTTTCTCAGGTGAACCTGGATTGTCTCAAGTTGCAGATCATCACTTGTATCAGGAGCAAAGAAGACACAGCTCCACAGCGCATAAACAACGGAGGAGGTTCTTTTCAGAGACTTTCACTCAGGGAAAACTGAAACTCTGTGGCTTAATGAAGAATCTTAGGGTGAGCAAAATATGGAGGACAGTGGATTCATTAAGAGTAGAAAGAAAAGTGTTCCAAGGAAAGTGAAGTGAGCTGCAAAGGACAGCCGTGGGCTTTTGAAGAGAGCTGCCGGCCTCCTTTACCGGGAGTTTCTGCTGGGATTCTTTTGGCTCTCCTCGCGTCTCTAAGGGCGGTGAAGACGCTCTCCCCGCCGCCTCCTTCTAACATTGACTAAAGAGTGGAATTTGTAACAAGGTTAAACATGAAAGAATTTTTCCCAGTAAACAAAATCGTAAGGTGGATTTGTGAAAGGCACTACTTAGGGGAGGAATATGTTGGCGACTTAAGCATATACATTATGTTAGCTTAAATAAGCTCAGTCTAATTGCCGTCCTCGACATCCATGACTAAGTGTCTCTGGGAACACATCAGCTAGTCCTAAGTGAGTACAGTTTGGTCGTTGCTTTAGACAAGATGCCCTTTGAAAATCATATATTGTCTTTGTGGACCATTTGGCCTTATCAGTGGTGTCTAAAGTCTCCGCTTTTCTCAGCAGTAAAAGCGGATCAGATTTTGGATTCTCTCCTTCATCTCCATGATTATTCCTTAATTACCTGTTGTTCAATGCTGTCTCATGAGGAGCAGGAAACAGAGGCAGGACAGGAATCAGGGCCTGGTTATAAATATAAAAGATTCCTCCCAGTAACTCAATTCTTCCACTAAAATCTCTTCTAAAACTTCCTCAACTTCCCCAACATCACCACCAGTTGGGGACCAAGGGCTCAACCACAGTTCCAAGGGGGGCATTTCATGTTCAAACCATAATACTTAACTTGTATAAATATAATCTTTTTTCATTAAAATGAAACCAAATGTTTACCATATAAAATTATAATGTTGGATGAATCAAAATATTTATACAGGCTGGGCAGTGGTGGCACACACCTTTAATCCCAGCACTTGGGAGGCAGAGGCAGGCAGATTTCTGAGTTCGAGGCCAGCCTGGTCTACAGAGTGAGTTCCAGGACACCCATTGGCTATACAGAGAAACTTTGTCTCTAAAAAAACCAATCCTTTCCCTGGTGTTTAGTTGTTCTCTAGAGAAACAAAATAATGTCTGCAGAAATTCAAATTAGAAAGTGGAAATTTTTAATGGTGACTTTAAAACTCCCCAGCCACCATTTCTTGTGCAAAGACTCAAATTAGTATCAATGAGTGGCTGCGTTTGTGGCTGCCCCTAAGGAGATGGAATTGGATTTAGAGACTTATTTAAAAGACTCACGAACAATGTTACTCTCACGCTGAATTTTCCAAATACAGATTTTTCACTTGCAATTGCTACTACTTGTTAATTCTTTGTCACTGTCCATTTCAAAGCCAAGAGAATGTGTTTCTGCACAGTAGGATAGATCATTAGGACATGAGAAATTATAATAAGGGGTACCAGAAAAGCCTAGAAATTGCACATGGTAAAATGAAAAATGCAGACTTGTCAAAGAAATGATGAAAATAGCTCTTGGCTCCTCTGGGGAGGTTTCACAATGATGTCTGCGAGTTTATAGCTGTCTCAGAGCCACGACACAGATGCACGCTGTTGATCTGGACAGGCACTACGTGCTTTCACAGAAGTTGAAGCTAACATCCTGGCTTCACACTGGGTGAAGTAGGACATTTAGGTTCATAAACCAACATCTTAAAAGAAATTATGAAATCAGTTGATAAAGGAAAATGGATCTATTTATGACTTGGTCAAGCAGGGAGGAAATTTTTAAAGAGAGATGGTCTAATAGTAGAGGGGCCTGAGTGGGGTAGAGTCTGTGCTTCCTAGCAGAAGAGCTCCTAATGGTCCATGCTGTTTATCTCCTTCGTTTATAACTGGTGCTGAAGAAAACCAAACATTCTTATCACATCTCTCCTAATGTTCACTTGCTACAATATTGCTTGGGACTTTCATTAATTTTACATTGCTAATCCCAATTCCTTTCTACACCACTCTGTTTTCATTAGGAGGAAGAGAAAGCCAGTCTGCACCACCTGTTTCCACCCATGTTATCACATCTGAGTGAGAAGTAGATTGATTTCAGTGAAATAATAACTTCATGCATCAGTACATTTTCTCCCCATTTTATGGTGAAAAAAAAAAACAATTCTCAGGAATCAGGGCAGTCATATTATATGAAAGAGAATATGAATAGTTCCTACCTTACAACTTTCTTTTTATTAAAAGCCTGTGGCTGGGCATAAAAACAGAATAAAGGACAAAATTTGATAACCTGGAAGTCAGCTTGTTCTTCTATCCAAAGCTGGAAATAAAAAAATAAAGAAATCTAAGATGGCACACATAAACACTTAGATCGCATATAATTTACAATGTTAACTTTATTTTGATTTTGTCAGGTTCTTCATTGTTCTTACTTTTATTTATTGATTTATTAATTGTATTAGATCAGCATCTCACTCTCAACTCTAGTCAGCTCCATGACCCTTGAAATATTCATTAAATGAATTCAGATAAAAAGCACAGGGCATCGTGTAGAACAGGTGAGTTTGTTACAGAGTGAAATAGAGCATGCTTAAGCCAAAGAAGCCATCATTCTGGCTGCACTACACAGATCATATGCCCTGTACTGTCTCTAAAGCCCTACAGCTGGTAGTTTTGATGAGTAGCACCTTCTGCCTGTAACCCCACATACACTATCTGTATATGCTATAGTATGTGATAAAGCTTAAAACTGATACCAAACAAACAAACAAACAAAAAACCAAAAGACTCTACTGGGGCATAAACTCACAGAGATTAAACAGTTTATCAGTGAATGGTGACTGGATCAAGGAAAAAACCAAGAGCAGAATAAAAATTTTCTTGGACTTAAGTGAAAGTTAAGACAGTACACAACAAAATCTCTGGGACACATTAAAAACAATCCTGCGAGGGAAATGATTGCTCTAAGTGCTACACTTTGAAAAATTAGAAAGACGACAAACAAACGATTTAACAATGCACCTCCAACGTCTGGAAAAACAAGGACAAACTAAATCCAAGCCCTTCCATAAAAGCAGATTGCTCTAATCTCAAAACCCAGGAAGGAGAGCGAATACAAACAAATGATAAAATGATGTAACTCAAGAATTTGAAAAAACAAAAGCAAACTCTACCAAAACTCTTCTCGAAAGCCAGTCTTGCTCTGAGATCAGATCCAGGTAAAAACACAACAACAACAAAAGAAAACTACAGGTCAACATCCCTAATAAACAAAGACTCAAAAATGTTCGGTGGAATACTTGAACACAGAATACATCCAAAAGATTATTCACCTTGACTAGGTGGGTTTTATTCCTGAGCTGCAGTGATAGTTCAACATACCTAAGTCAATATTACAATAATGTAATAAACCACATAAATAGACTAAAGACAAAAAAGAAATCACACAATCATCTCAAGATATTCAGAAAAAGCCTTTGACAAAGTCCAATATGCTTGTATGATTAAGAAAAAAAAAAGTCCCAGAGAACGCAGAACTAGTGGGAACATAACCCAATGTAACAAAAGCCATCGATGAAAAACCCACAGCTAACATCATCCTAAGTAAGAAAAACTAAGAGGCAATTCCACTGAGCTCAGAAACAAGACAGGGATGTCTAAACTCCCACTCCTTCCCAATACTGTGCTAGAAGTACTCGCTGGAGCAATAAAGGCGAGAGCGGGAAATTAAAGGGATAGAAACAGGAAAGAAGAAGCCAGACTATTCCTACTTTCAGATGATATGAGATTACACATTAGAGATCCCAAAAGTTCTACGAGAAAACTTCTAGAAATAACAAATTCATCAGTATGACAGGATGAAGAATCAACCTGCACAAGTCAATAGCTTTTTATACATCAACAACAGGCATGTGTAGGAAAAGCTCAGGGACACAAGCTCAGTCACCATAGCCTCAAAGGAAACAATAGATCTAATCAAGGAAGTAGAGTAACTATAATCTAAGCCTCTGAAGAAAGAGATAAAGACAAATAAAAAGAAAAGGGAAATAGAACCCATGCTTGTGGACTGCTGGGATTAATATTGTGAAAATGACCATTTTCCCAAAAGCTATTTCAGAGTCAATGCAATCCCAGTCACAATCCCCAAACTTATTCATTATACAAAAAGAAAAACTATCCTAAAATTCATATGGAACCACATAAAATCCCAGATAGTCAAAATAATCCAGATCAGAATAATAAATGCTGGAGGTGTTATCACTTTAGGTCTTAAGGTATATCACAAGCCTAAGTAGTAATAACTGTATAGTACCTGCATAACAGCAGACATGTAGACCAATGGAATAATATAGAGCTCAAACATGAGTACTTGTAACTATAGCCCCCCCCCCCGATATTTGATAAATAGAACAAAAATATTCACTAGAGAAAAGATAGCATCTTCAGGAATGGTGTTGGGAAAACTAGATTCTACAAGCAAAAGAATGAAAGTAGAACCAATCTATTACCTCACACAAACACTAACTCCAAATAGATCAAAGACTTAAATGTGAAACTCAAAACACTCAAACTGCTATAAAAAAACAGAAGTAGCACCCCACATTATACAGGTGTATGAAAGGACTTTAAAAATAGGACTCTGTTTGCCCAAGAATTAAGACCAATAATTGAAAAGTAGAATGTAATAAAACTAAGAAGCTGCCTGGTGGTGGTGCATGTCTTTAATTCCAGCATTGGGGAGGTAGAGACAGGGGGTGAGTTTGAGACCAGCTTAGTCTATAGAGCTAGTTCTAGGACAGCCAAGGCTACACAAAACAAAACAAAACAAAACAAAACAAAAACTCTGTCTTGAAAAGAAAAAGAAAAGACAGCACCAGGAAGTTTTCTCTTAAAACAAAACAAACAAACAAACAAACCAAAAAAATTGAGTAAAGAGGAACCCAACAGAATAGGAGGGAATCTTTGTCAGCTACACATCTAACAGAGGATTACTATCTAGAATATATAAAAATCTCAAAAAAAAAAAAAAAAAAACCCAACCAACCAACCAAACAAACAAAAACAACAAAAAAATCTAACATGCCTGTGTCATGAACAGAAAGTTCTCAAAAGAAGAAAAAAAAGGCTAAGAAATATCTTTAAAATGTTTACATCCCCGGGCTGGCGAGATGGCTTAGCAGGTAAGAGCACTGACTGCAATTCCGAAGGTCCTGAGTTCAGATCCCAGCAACCACATGGTGGCTCACAACCACCTGTAATGAGATTGGACGCCCTCTTCTGGTGTGTCTGAAGACAGCTGCAGTAAATTACGCTGGAGCAAGCAGGCTGAAGCAAGCAGGCCAGCAGAGGTCCTGAGTTCAACAGCAGCCACACACATGATGGTTCTTTTTTAAAATTTTTAAAATTTTATTTATTTTATGTGTATGAGTGCACTGTAGCTGTACAGATGGCCGTGAGCTGCCGTATGTGTGGCTGCTGGGAATTGAACTCAGGACCTCTGCTGGCCTGCTTGCTTCAGCCTACTCACTTCAGCGTGATTCACTGTAGCTGTCTTCAGACGCACCAGAAGGCACCAGAAGAGGGCGTCAGATCACATTATGGGTGGTTGTGAGCCACCATGTGGTTGCTGGGATCCGAACTCAGGACCTTCGGAAGAGCATTCGGTGCTCTTACCCTCTGAGCCATCTCGCCAGCCCAAAATAAATCTTTTTAAAAAACGTTTACATCCCTAGAAACTAGGTAAGTGCAAACCAAAACAACTTTGAGATTTCATGCCACCCTAGTCAGAATGGCAAAGATCAACAGAACAACAAACAGAAAAGGCTGGAAGGTGTGGGGAAGAGGGAACCCTCACTCACTACTGACAGGACTGCAAACCCGTTCAGCCACTCTGGCAATCAAACCATGAAAAGTAATTCTGACCATATGACCCTGTTATTCCATTCCTCAACACGTCCATTTACTGCTGCTCTGTTCACAGTAGGTAGGAGATGAAGGACCTAAATGTCCTTCAACTGACAAATGCATAATAGAAAGTGACACATATACACTATGCAATATATCCAGCTGCAAGGGAAAAGGAAATAATGAAATTTGCAGGCAAATGGGCAGGACTACAAAAGACCATGTTAAGTAAGGTAGCCTGGACCCAGAACGACAAATGTTGAGGTTCTCTCTCATCTGAGGTTCTTAGCTCCAAATCTTCAGGTGCAAGTGTGTAACTAGAGTGACACTACAGAAACACTCCCCGAAGAGGGCCTGTGGTGTGGCATGGGGGTTGGAAAGAACCACAGTGGGGAGGTGGATGGGAAGGTTGTTAGGGTTAGGGAGGGAGAGAGAAATACAGAAAAGGGGGAAGGAAAACTAACAGTAAGGATGCCTGAAAAAAATCATAAGAAATTATATTACTATCTATCTAATTAAAAATAACTATAATAAATTTAAGTCTGTGTATACATATAAATATGTGGTTTTAAATGATATTTTCCCATCTGGGAAATGTTTCTCCCAAGACTATGTAACAAAACCCCCAACACCAAGCAAAGGAACCCCATTTTTGAATTATTGGTCAGGGTTGTTCAAGACACTTTCAAAACATTCCAGGCTATTACTGCCCCACCCCCACCCCCAAGAGGTGAGAGCTAAGTCCCTATCACTGAAGACATCCTACACTTCAGACCCAGGACCCAGAGGACCTTCCTCCCTGATGACTAGCTTTCGTGATATCAGAAGGCTCTGTGCAAGAATCCAAAGAAAGAAACTAACTGATAGTCCTACCCAGCTATGATGCCTATTAACTACAAAAAATGGCTAGCATGTCACAATAAGAGCAAGAGTATACACAGCTAGCTGGCAACCAACAGCTTTCCAACTGTGCCTAAGGCTATTCAACAGCAGGGAGAGCGAGCCTAGTATTGGAAAGCCAGGCAACTACTTAGTGCTTAGGAGGCCAGGGGTCTTGGAGCAGAACCTCCTACCACTACTTTTAAAAAACCAGCATAATCCTTAACTATATTCTAAATATTTATCCTTGCACGCACAGATAAACCTATCTTATTTCCTTCATCAAGAAAATTTTTATTTGCAACAGACAGAGACCAAGACAGAAAATCACAGCCAATCAAATGAAGAGTTGTGGAGCCTAGTCCCACATCTATCACACAACTCCTGCACCCGAGGCTCAGGAATCATTGCAGAAGAGAGGCTAGAGAGCGTGTGAGAGCCAGAACAGGAAGGTCCCTGTGAGACTATGTCTTCTGTAAATATTAGAGAAGCTAGACACACAAAGTCTCGCCGGTATGGCTGCCTAAACATGACCTGAACACAGACAAGCTCAATAGATCTACTAATGTGGAAGGGGGAAAGCTTATAAGGCTTCAGCCCTTGACAGAGAACTATGGGTAAAGAAGAAATGCTGAGAGTGGGAGAAACAGTCTACCCCTGGGAAGATAAGATTTTGTATCCAATACAAAATGATCAGCCCTGAAAACATAGGAATACAAGTAACACAAGTAACATTGAACAGACTTTGAAGGTCTCTCCCTTTCCCTCTCCTTCTCCCTCTCCCTTACCCCTCTCTCTCTCTGTCACACACACACAACACATACACGCACACACCACACACATGCACACACACATTGTAAAAAGAGGAAACAAGACCATAAACTTTTTGAGTAAGGAGGGTATATGGGGGGCAGTTGAAGGGAGGAAAATGAAGGGGGAAATGATGTAATTATACAATTACATCAATTATACAATCTCAAGAGATAACTAAAAATTAAGACAAATAGCTGATAGTTATATAAAAAAGGTGCCACACTCTAAGTATCACTAAGAAAATGTAAATTACCATAGCAAGACCTCTTACCTGTTAAGATAGCTATTATCAAAGTCACAAATGAAGCCAGTCTTGGTCAGGATGCACACAGAGGTTCACGTGTACCTAGTTGGTTAAATGAATGCAACTCCTGCCATTACGGAAGACTATATGGAAGCTTCTCAAAAAATGCAAAACTAGTTTGGCCACATATCTAAAGGAAATTAAATTTATGTGCTAATCTGACAATGACAATCCATCCTCACTCTAGGAATAGACCCAGAAACTACTGCATTCAATCAACCACAGATGAGTAAATATTTTTTGATACATCTGTGAAATTAAATATTACCAGTTTAAATTTTTTATTTGTGTGTATGTGATGTGTATATTTATAGCATGTGTGCATGCATGTGTGTGCAAGCGTGTATGTAAGTATGTGTGTGCGTGATATGTACATGTATAGTGTGCATGCATGAGCATGTGTGTGTGTGTGTGTGTGTGTGTATGTGTGTGTCTGTACACACACACGTGTCTGAATGCAGGCATACATGTGGAGGTCAGAAGACAAATGTGGGTGTCTATCCTCACCATTGCCTTTTCTAAGACAGAGTCTCTCTGTTGTCCATCAGTCATACACCAGGCTATCTGGGAAGCAAGCTTCCAGTGATCCTCTTCTCTCTGCCTCTCATTTTACCATAGGAGCACTGCAATTATAGACACGCTACTGTGCCTGGCTTTATGTGGGCTCTAGAGATTAAAATTCAGGTCTTCACACTTGTACAGTAAGCACTTTACTCACTGAGCCATCTCCCTCCCAACCCATTACTCAGTCTTTTAAAAAAAGCAGAAGCAGCGTTCTCCTTCATTTTCTATTATTTATCTTTCCTCTTGACATTGAACATACAGCATACTTAAAAACACTCTAAAAGAATCCACTCTAAATGTCATTCATTGCTCAAGATATTCTAGAAGAATTCACTCAATTTTCACTAAGTAGAAAATTAAAAGCAGTTTAGTTTACTCATGGGAAAACGCTTTAAATATTAAGATGCCCACATTACACTCTCTGAATATCAATAATTTTCCAATTGAAATCAATCTCAAAGTGACCAGGAACTCCCTATATGCTGAATAGCTTTCATAACACTGGAAGGTATGTGGGGGACGTAAATCAGTCTTACCCAGCCCTGGACTCTGCACACTATAATACAGACCTGCCAGGCAAGGCATCAAGACATGCCCAGCCCTGGACTCTGCACACTATAATACAGACGTGCCAGGCAAGGCATGCCCAGGCGTGGACTCTGCATGCTGTAATACAGACCTGCGAGGTTAGACGTGCCCAGTGGTACAGCAGTGGCATGACATTATGGAGTTAACCACTCACTTAATGCTTGAATTCGAGGCAGGTTCCCCTGCAATGATTTTATGTTTCATATTGTAAACCTAGACAAAAAACCCATGACTGGAAGATCACAGGCTCTAGAGGGAAATCTACTGTTACTGCATTGCTAAAAGGTCATGTTATCAATTTGCCTTCTAAATATTTATGTTTATGTCTAGAAATTTGTGCTGCTCTAGACTTTGGTTAGACAAATTTCTCTTTTTAAAGGATAGCAGTAATCCAGAGATTCATAATTATTCAAAAGTACTGAGACTATGTGATTATGGGTGCTCAGCCATTATTGATGGCTCATCTGTATCAACCTCCTCAGACCCAAGGCTCAGACTGTGATGGTGGAGGAGGCAGAAAGAGCGTAAGAGCTGAAGGATGATGATTAGAGCTATGGAACGCTGGCTTCTGAATATGACAGGATTCTCCCCACAGGAACTCACAGCAGCTGTGGTTATCTGTACAAGACCAACAAGGCCCATTCCCGACTGAGGGAGTGGCAATTGAAGCCTGCTGAGAGGGAAAGCCGCTCTTTCCGTGGATTGACGACGGGTAGGCTGCCCATATCCCAGTGGATGACCCTATACCCATGCACACATGGACAGCATGAATTGGACACAGTGGATTATTATTAATTCTTTAAAAAGACATGAAGTCAGAAGGGAGCTGTATTAGGGACTCTTGAGTGGGGAACTGGAAGGAGACCACAGGGACAGGAGATGGATATGATCAAAATACTCTGTGCACATATCTGTAATTTTCAAGGAATGAAAAACATCTTGATATTTGAAATACACCTCTCCAAAGTTCCCCCCCTACCCCTCATTTTGGTATTCTGGTCTTCGGAGGGCCAGAAGAGCCAGGAATGGCTTTTGGAAGTTGTCCTTCATCAAGAGGTTTCTGATGCGGAGGAAATCTACATTATTGAAGTAAACAGTGGATGCAGACCAGCTTCAATGAGGCTCCTTTGCATGCTGTATCTAGATAATATAAAGGTCATATAAACATCCTTATCTAGAGCTTTAGATAACAAATATCCCCATTAAGAACTATCTCCTCTTATCTCAGGTCTTGCGGGAATGTGTCACCTCATTGACCCCTCAACACCTTTCTTGTTGGTTCTTTTCAATAAATGTAATAGAGTGACTGATTTGCTGATTTCTCTTTTGCTCCTTTATTTTTTTTTTAAATATACTTCAGATGAGAAGAATTCATATATGCTTTGTTCATGTTAAAATACAATAGCATTTATTTTGGACTTGCATCCCAATTAATCACAGGTAATAAGTATGTGTCATGACTCTCAATGTCTTTCTTTCTTTCTTTCTTTCTTTCTTTCTTTCTTTCTTTCTTTCTTTCTTTGTTTCATGGTTCTGGGATAATCATTTCTTTCTATTCAAACAGTCTAGATTAGCAGCTGAGTGCTTATCTTTGAGGCTGACTCTGGACAGCTAGTTGTTATTTTGTAAATCTGTTAAAACACCATGCAAACACCAGCATTCCTTAGCTGACCATCCTCAAGCACATGTGCAACGTGACCTCTGCTTCATTCTCACATTTCACATATAAGTAATGTGCTTCTATGAATAGTTACAAGT
>JADRCD010236624.1:0-31081 GCA_019843815.1 Montemys delectorum | reverse complement strand
TCTCTCTCTCTCTCTCTCTCTCTCTCTCTCTCTCTGTGTGTGCATGTTTCAAAAAGAATATATGTCTGATACAATAACATAATTAAAACCCTATAATTAGACAGACTAGTTTCCAATCCAATATTTACTTTCACTAAATATTTAGCATCTAAGACATCTCACTTTCTTTCTGTTCAAAAATGGAAGCAACAATCTGTCCTTAGATGCATACCATGAAGCTTATATACAGTACAATCAGAATACATGGTGAAAAACATGACTATATTTCAACAAGCTTCAGGTAGCTCTAGTATTGGTTTTTATTGTTACAAAATGGGAAGGAGGTGAATGGCTGAGTGCAAAGCCTCACAAAATGGAAATAAAAATATCTTAGAGATAGCTGCTTAGCTTCTGCAGTCATGTGAAGAGGAGAAAAAATATCTCTACCATCTCTTGATGTCTGAAAACCATATTTCAAATTGACAGGCTCAATCATGCACTCCTCCGACTATTCAGGATGGAACAAAAGGAGAATTTTAAACAAAAGTTTAAGACAGGAAACACGCCAACCACATATTTTTTTTTCTTTTAAACTTGTAAAAAGTTCCATGTGTTGATAATTATGGAAAAATTACAAATCTAATTGTGTCAGACCAAAGCAGATTACTGTTAGCCTAGGTGGTTTCCAGTATTATTGAAGCCAATAGGCATCTCTCTGCTGTTCTGTAATGGCTGCAGGAACAGAGGAATCCATGGAGCATTTTCTTTGAGGAATAAGATATTATCAAGAGCATTCATACATTTATGAATAAAACTACCTCAAATCAGCTTCAGACATAAATGCTGAGAGACCACCTTATAAGATGGTCTTCTCAAGGTGGCCTGCTAGGAGTAACAGACATGAGCAGTATTGCCTTGACATGAAATGATATCTCCTTAAAGGAAGAATTCAGCAATCCATTGGAGGACCAGACTTCTGTTTCTCATAGAGCTCAATATGGACCTTTTGTTCAGTTGCTCTTTATAGTCTATTCTATTCATCAGAACATGTTAAAGACCAAGGATCATCTAATACAGTTCCCCTGAGAGATACTCAAAAGTACAGTGAGTGTAACCTTATCCAGCCACTAACTTATAAGTTTTATTTTATCACCCAAATAGGTTCTCAACTTTCTTATGCTGCTTGCCATGAACACTGCTCTGGCTCATTTGGAGTGAGACACGCAAAAGCAAAGGCCAAATTCCCTTTCCGGTCCTGTCCTCCAGTCTTGCGTTAGGATTCATTAGATATACAAAACTTGTGCTTGATGCTCCCTATTCAAAACCCTCCAAAGGCTCTTAAAGTAATTGGGATAAAGAGTAAACTGCTTAGCACAACAGCCAAGGTCATCATCCCCCTTGCCTCACCTCCATCCTTTCCCACTCACAACACAAATGCAGGCCAAGTTCACTATTGACTCCCACCTCATCAACGGCATGGCACCTCTAATTCCCAATCTGAGATGGCTGTGTGAAGGCTTCTACTCATCCTTCAAATTCCAGTTCATATCTTCTCCTTTTTCTTACCTGTCCCTTCTCTTTGCTCCCATTTTACATTTGGATCTACCCATGCGACCTACTTATATCTTCACTGTCTTGCTAGTCTGGAGCATCAGAAGGCTGGGAAGTTCTCCAACCCTAACACTAGAATATATGCATTTTCCTTATATACAGTAGACAGCCTAAATGAACTCAATGTACCAAACAAGACAAGAAGGAAGAAAGGCAGGGAGTGACAGAAGGGAACTGCTAAGATGCTGGCACTACCAGAAGATTGTTTTTCTCAAAGGTAGCTTCGTGGGCTCTTAATGTCCATGATGTTCGGCTGGCTATCATTTTTATTGACCTTTCCGGGTCTAATACATGAAAACTTCTAAAACCTCATGCATTGACTTTGATATTTTGAGAAGAGCAATTTAAAAATAGAGAAGACCTGAAAAATTGCAAACATTGCTCAATAGTGCTTGAAAAAAACATCAGTGAAATTGATCTTCTTTGACTGAACCTAGGTAAATAAAATTTAACAGGTTTAACATCGTAAAATTTGATATTCTGATGATCTTCCTTTTTTGCTAATTATCCTGCATAACCTTATTGTTATAAGAAGAGAATTTGGAAAAAGACACAATTTCATATCTTCACGTGCCTGGATTGTGGGCAAACATTCTATTGAAACACTAACCTGCTTTGGGAAAGGAGGCTGCTAGTAGAAAAGGATTTTTTCCATCTCACAAAATCTATCTTAGTGTTAGGATCTGACTTGTCTGGATGGTAAGGACATGTCATCGTACCTCTTAATAATTATCTTTTCTAAACTTTTGCATACTACAAAAAAAAAATCTTAAACATCTCGGCCAACCTTGAATTCTGAATTAAAGCCATCCCTCCAAATTAAAAAAAAAAATTAACTTTTGATGTTTTTTAGGTGCAGGGTAAAAGAATATCACAAAGATTTAAGCTATATCTCTAAAGATTTAAATATTCTGCACAAGTCTATAAATATGGGCTCTAGTCTTAGCAAGTTTACAGTCTAGAAGGAGAGATGAGGCACACACATAAATCATGGTAATGGAAGAAAAAGGTAGGGCCCATATTATAATAGAGATATAAATAAACATGTTATAGGACCACAGAGAGACAGTGATTAATTCTACCTGAAAAGATCATAATATGCATAAAAATTTATGTGCAAGAAGACTATGATGCATTCTCCAAAATCTCACGACTTAATTTAGATGTCAAAACAACAACCTCTATGTCCAAGACTCGGCTTGAGATATTCCCTTCATAAATTTGGTTTGGGTAGATGCTGGTATTTTGTGTGGTTAAAAATGGATGCAGATGGCTCAATACATCATTCTCCCTTCTCCTTCTGGGAAAGATTCAGATATGCATAGGGCCTTGCTTATATAAGGAGAGATGGGAAGGGATGTGCTTGCCTTAGGGGAAATGAGAATAGGAGCATGTAACAGTTTGTCTAAACCCTGTCTGGCCTGTGAGTTGATTCATATATACATACATTGTTTTTCCTTATGGTAGCAAGAAAAGCCAACGCTCAAAACTGGTTTCCCGGAAGCATTTTCTGCAACCTGAGTAAATAGTAACTGGCAAAAAATAAATAAATAAATAAATAAATAAATAAATCCCAACAGATTCTTTCAAGAATAACTAAGCAGAAGTAGAGATTTGTCTGCTGGTGGTTAATCTACATGTCCAACTTGCCAGGATTTGGAACCCAAGAAGACACACCTCTGGGCACTTCTGGGAGAGTGCTACCACAGGGGTATTACTGGAAAGGGAGTACTCTGAATGCTAGCAGCTCACTCCTTGGAACTTGAATCTCAGACTAAAGAAAATAAACAGAGGAGAAAAGGAGTCTCCCTTCCTCCTCCCCTTCTCCTCCCCCTCGTCTTACTCCTTCTCCTTCCCCTCTCCTTTCCTGACTTCAGATGCAATTTGATCAGCACATTCTGACTGCCTTGAATCCCCTCACCATGGTAACCCCCTCAGGTAGTAGTGAGCCAAAATATACCCTTACTTTTTCTTTGTTTTTTGATTGGTTGGTGTTTTGTTTTGTTGATTTGTTTTGTTGTGTTGTTTTGTTTTGTTTTTTGAGACAAGTTCTCACTGTGCATACTAGCCTCAAACTTGTAGATCCTCCTGCCTCTGTGTCCCTACTGCAGAGATTAAAGACATGTGTCACATGCTTGGTTAACCTGTCTGTTAATGATGCATTTGTGAGGTGTTTTGTCCCTGCAATAACAACAACAAACATTGTTCAGTTAAAAAAAAAAAATAAAGAGGTAGGTGTGGGGAAGCTATAAAAGTTGTGCTCTGCTCTCATATACCTAAAACTCAAATGTTCGATACAAAGATGTATAAACTTTTGCAAGCTATAAACAAATCTTAAGCACCGAAAGAAATATTTCCAAGGAGAAATAGAAGAAACTCTGCCAGGGACAAGCAGGGTGGATGTCACTCAGAAGCTCCTGTTGGTTGAAGAATGATCGATCGTTCCACGACAACTCCTACTCTGAAGAATGTTGGGAAATCACTCCAGTACTCTGCAATTTGCTAGGTCTGATAGTCATGGTAGGTTATTCAAACCCTCATTTGTAATCAAGTAGGCAAGCTATGGAATACTGGCCTGGCTTCAGAGTCAGGATATCTGGTTCAGCTCCATTTTCTGACATGATTAAGTGAAATGTTTGTCTTTCTTTCTTTTTTCTTTCTCTCTCTCTCTCTCTCTCTCTCTCTCTCTCTCTCTCTCTCTCTCTCTCTCTCTTGGTTTTTTGAGAAAGGGTTTCTCGGTGTAGCCCTGGCTGTCCTGGAACTCACTCTGAAGACACAAGCTGGCCTCCAACTCAGAAATCCACCTGCTTCTGCCTCCCAAGTGCTGGGACTAAAGGTGTGCACCACCACCACCCAGCTTTAAGTGTAATTTCTGGTCTCAGATAATTCAAGCTTTCTCAGGCTCTACTTCTACAACCATAACATAAGGATACTGGTATCTAACTTAAAGAATTATTATTAAAACTAAATAAGACACAGATTTTGATAATACATATAATTCCTGATTGGAATTCATTTACACATTGCTACTTCTGTTATACTTTTCTTTTTGAGTGAACCTGATAGTAACTGTTAACAATCTTTTTTTTTTTTGGTAGAAAAAATTTTTTAATTAAAACAATTTACACATTGACACTTATGGCTTAACTAGAATAATTTTTGTCCAAGTTAAAAATGTACTAAGGACAAAACAGAAGACTGGTGTGTATAATGTACAGCATTTGCTCAAAACAGTAGTTAAATTGTAAGAGCTATCAAAGCAAAAAGTCCAATTATTGAAGTAATTTTTACATAGATGAAAATAATTATCTGAGAAATCAACAACATATTTAATCGCATCGCACACAAACACTGGTAATTAAGTCTCTTTCCTAAGGAATTTCAAAGCTTTCCTACCTATTAAAAACCAACAACTGACCCGATTACACATAATACCTTTGAAATGTTATCCCTAAATTTAACAGAGTGAAAGTCCATGTTTGTTTGTATGGACTATCTGGTTATTTCCTTGGAGCAATTGATGTTTGTTTTTTTTCTGTATCCTCTGATATGTCTGATAGAGAAACTAAAAATCCCATTCCAATATGTCCATGTTTTCAATTAGTTTAGTTTTCTTATTTATCACTTATAAGCATCATGAAGAGGGAAAGAAGGAAGTTAACGATCTTTTTTAAGACTAAATTTACTCTAGCTTTTCAACTAGAAAAGCCCAGCATTTTAGAACTGAGGGTTAACCAGTTATTTCATTTAACCTTCTATTTTACAAATTAAGAAGCTGTGACCTAGAATAGGTCAAGGTCCCCCAGATTCACTCAGGTGTAAGATGCAGGATGAGAACCCAAGGAGCGCACTGTTCCTAGCTCCATCCCCAGGTCTGTGTTTCTTGTTCTAAAAGATGAATCAGCGTTTAATGTCTCTTTCCCTCTCAGAAACAATGAATTTTTGTGAACAAAACAAACTCAGGACCCCATGTGGCTCAGACTCAAAGTCACATTCAAGAGAGCTCAGCCCAGTGACTAAAAACTCAAAAAGGAACTGCAGACTTCCCTGGTATCGCAAATAAAATTGAAATAGATTCATTAGCAATGTCGTAAAAAGTCTTTTATTTCCCTTCCATATCCTTGCTTTCCCAGTCTCATCCGCAACCCAGACAAGTTTCTAATGTTCTAACCCCGGGCTCCAGCAGTCTGTCCTCTGCCGATTCCCGATCCCCTCTCCCTTCCTACTGTCCCCTATTTCACTGAACATCCTTCCTCAAGAACAAGACTCTAGGATGCTGTCAGCCTCCACCCTCGGACCTGTCTGCCTGCTCTGGTGTTTAGAGATGCCCTGGGCTGCCTTTTTTTTTTTTTTTTTTTCTGAGATTTCTCCTCACTCTCGCTTCTCCTGAGCTCATTCACTTCTCATGAGACACACTTGTGAGCTGTTTCTGGTGAATTCTTCCCCTCATTACAATTTCAAATCGCAACTGTTATATAAAGACCGAGTCTCACCTTATGCTGTTAAAAAAAAAAAAAAAAAGAATATCACTTCAAATTTAGTAACTAGAAAAACTAAACAATCTGTGCTGTTTTTAAGACTCTCAATAGAGTACAATTACCCACAAATCATTCATGAAAGAGAAATCTCTGAAAGGGTCGCCATCTTTACCTCAGTTTCCTTATTCGGAAGACAACCAGAGGACGAGTTGAGGAGGAAGTCACCTGTCTCTGCAGATCAATCAAACTGAGACTGGGTGCAGCATTGTGGTAGTTCTGCCATCTTTACGACTTGACCATATGTTATTCTTGCTACTTAAAATGAACGTTTTCTAGCCATGTGTTAGGTTAGATGTATCCGTATCAAAAAAAGGAAAGAAAAGAAAAGAAAAGAGCAATACTAGTCTAAAGCAGGGAGATTATATGATCAAGGCTATTATAATCAGATAAACATAATTTTTCTTGGGAAGCCTTTTTCTCTTTTAGTGGATAGAAACTCAACACAAGCTTGTTCTGATGCCAGGCAACGAGCGACTAAGACAGCCTGAAGCAGCTGAAGGATTTAGCTAAGCATTTTGGAAGGGCCCTTTTTATTTGGGTAAGTAGATAGCCATGCCTTCTATGGAGTCTGTAATTTTAGTTTCTGCTAAGAGCTTTATTGTGCACTTTCATTTCCACTTTAGACCACACATAACTCCTTGTTTGCAAAGCTCTCCTCCGACTCAGGGGCTAAGATCTAGGCCCAACTCATATCGACAACGTTTCCCACGTCCTATTTATATTTTTGAAAGGTAAGACCTATTGGATGAAAATTCAACAAGGAGATGAAAAATATCTGCCTTAGAACTTTGTCAACAACACAGTATACCCTTTCTCCTCAGAGATGTTTAAACGCTGTGCTGTTTTGCAGGAGGATAACAGCCCTGCCTGGGAGCCGTGAGAAGGATATGTTTCTACTAAGGCCTTATAACCATTAGCTTTCCAACAGACCCAGGGAAAATGAAAGCATTCCTCTCCGGAGAGGGGCAGTTTGAAGATTTGTGTTCCCTGCAAATATTTCACACCATCTAAAGTGTTTACATTCGCATTTATGCTCGCAAAGGCTTCAGATTATTTGGAGAAGCCAGACTCAACGCACGCTTGCAGCTGTTAACTTCCACACAAGCTTTCTAGTCTGTGATAATTCCGTCATTACCAAGTGTGCCTACCTGAACTCCCACTTGAAGGAAGAAACTTAGCCTTACATATTTTAAACTCTGTGAAAGGAGAGGAAAAGAGTAAGGAAAGAAGAAACGGCCCCGGCCCCCCGAGAGGAAAAAGAGTAGAGGAGAGCGATGCGGAAAGTAGGCCTCCTGACCTGCTAATGGATTCCTGAAAAAAGACTTTGGGGAGATTAATTTCTAAATGAAAGGAAAGAGGAGCCCTGGGCTGCTAACCTGTTGAATGCTCATTGTGGAGTAACAGGAGCTATTTTCTAAGTAACTCTGTTGCCAACAGTCAAGACCGCTAATATGTTTTCAACCATTCCCCATGAACAATTTGCAATTATTCAAATATAGCCTCTTTCCCCCTCCGCGGCCTCTTTATTTGACCTCTCATTCTTCTGCATGGTTCTGGCTTTCTTTATGGTTTGTTTTTTATTTGTCTGTTCGGTTAGTCGGTTGGTTTTGTCTTGTTTTTAACAAACAACCTAGTCAAGCTTGGAGACAAAATTGCTTTAATTGGAATTAGCAATGGAATTATGAACTTAATGCAAGAAAGCCAGCAAAAAGAAGTCTCTGTCTCACACGTTTGTATTTTCAAATCAAGTATTTCTGCCTACAGCAAGAAGTTTTGTTAATATTCATGTTCCCTAACCACCGACTTACTGATACATAGGATAGATATAAAAGTTAAATGGTTCTTAGTCGCCGGGCAGTGGTGGTGCACGCCTTTAATCCCAGCACTTGGGAGGCAGAGGCAGGCGAATTTCTGAGTTCAAGGCCAACCTGGTCTACAAAGTGAGTTTCAGGACATCCAGGGCTTCACAGAGAAACCCTATCTCGAAAAACACACACACACAAATGGTTCTTAGTCTTAGAATTTTTACTTTTGTGTGGGCTTTATTTGTTTTACCCATAGATAAATTCTGATATAGATAAATAATCTTAATAAATCTAGATCCAGTATGAACCCAGGTAAAAATAATATGGACATACTTGCACAGATTAGGGCACAGCTGAATTTACTAAATTAAATTTGAGAATAAAGAGGAAAAGAAATTAAAACTCTCAGGAATAATATTCATAGTCATATCAATAAGACAAGAACGGGTGAACTTTGCCAGATAGGTTAACAGTAAAACAACAACAATAAACAAAAAACAAAAACAAAAAACAGTAAATAAACAAACAAATAAGTGTTGTGGCTTGTGTAATGATAGAATGGCTTCCTCTCAGAATGATCCCCATACCCATACAAGTATACTGTGAGCATGTGGTACAAAGCTATGTGTAGTTATATGCAGGCACTGGAGAAGAGTCAACTCCAGATTAAAGCTGAAAGGCATTCAAGTCTTGAGAGAATGGAACCAAACTAGATTCGTATACTTATGCAGCTTTTCCAGGGGTGTTCTAGTCCCTAGCCCAGGACAGAGGCAGGGATGGAGGAGAAAAGATGCACTACATTGCTCTGGGGAGTGGCAGAAGGTCATCAGGGGCAACAGAATTTGTGAAACTGAGCAACTCCACGAGGAACAGTGCCAACATCTGTGCAGAGACTTAAGTCCTTGCCTGATCCCAAAACAGTACATGGATTCCAAGCAGTACAAGATTACAAATGTTTCCACTTTTCCCAGAAGAAATAAAACTACACTTCGTAGTTCATTTCTTGTTGACTTAAAATACATTTCCACAGAAAAGAATGAGTCATTTCTTAATGACTCATAAATACTAGTTGCCCACAAATACCAGTGTCTATTTTATTATATCTAATAAACCTTATCTAATAAAGCACAAAGCCAAGGCACTGCCAACTAAAGTCACTCAGTATTTAACTCTCACTAGAGCAAAACCTCACTGAGAGAAAGATAATGGTGTCTAGAGTCTTCAAAACACATTGCTTCCAAGAGAATAGAAACAAGATGTTAGTAACGAGAAGATCAAGTTGCAACATTAAGAAATGAGTAAGAAAAGAGGAGGCCACTGAGTGTGGTAGAGTAGGATCAATATTCAGTAATGCCAGAATATATAAAAGAAAGGCATAGAAATTAATGGAGATCAAAGTGGTTTTTTAAAAATTTAATAAATCTAACTACGTATTTCTCTTATCATGAAAAAGAAAATAAGCAAACAAATTATCACTATCAAAATGGACAGGGAACAGAAAAATGTTGGTCAATGAACCCAAAGTTACAGTTAGAATATGTAAGATTTTGAATGTTGTTATAAAGAAATGATAAATTTCTGATGTGTGCATATGCTGAAAACATGTATTGTGTTGTAAAACAATATGTACTGCTGTCAGAACAGAAATGTGTCAATTAAAAGCAAAGTAATGAAAAATAAAAATATGAATTTGAAACTCTGTAGATAGAAAAAATACCATAAAAAATTATAACACTTAAAGCAAGTGGATAAATTTCATTTAAAAATAAAAAATTCCAAAGAACAAGAATAAATTATAAATCAAAATTATCATGTTTATATGAAAGCAACTATGTGTATAATTCAAATTCATTCCAGGAAGAAAATTTAATCCAGAAAACATTCTTGGTAAAACATCTGAAAGTATTAAGAAAGAATCAATAGGAATCTTACATAATCTCAGAAAAGAAAATGGAAAAAAAGAAAACTAAATCATTTTGTGAGATTAGTACAAATGTAAGGCAAAAATTAAAATACTCAAAAAATAAAAATCAAGTGAGAGTCAATTACATTTTGTTTCTTCCGTTTTTTTCCTTTTGTCTAAGAGTATTTCTATTTTTTATTATTTTTCTTAACTAGAACTTTTTTTATGAAATATATTTTGGTCTTATTTCCCTCTCCCCCAAATCCTCCTAGATCCTCTCTACCTCCCTAGCCACCTAACCTTATTCTTTCTCTCAAAAAGCTAAAACAACAAGAAGAAAAAAAAAACCAGAAAAACAAAAATATAAACAAATCAACAAAAATCTGAGACCAGAAAGAAAGATAGCAAACAAAGCAAGATCCAAGCAGAAGAACAAACAATAAAATAAACAAAACAAAACAAAAATCGAGTTTATTCTGTTTCTGCCAACTGTTCCTAGGTAAGGAACCTGTCCTGAGGTTTGGTTAGCATTCCTCCTGAGACTCCACCGGAGAAAATTTGGTTTTTCCTTTACCAGCAGGTGTCACGTACAGAGAGCTTCTTGGTTAGCATTGAGAGACTGTTCTAGTTAGAATTACTATTACCGTGATAAAATTCTATGACCAAAGGCAACTTGGGGAGGAAATGGTCTATTTGGCTTATATTTCTATATCACTGTTCATATCATCTAAGGAAGTCAGGACAAAGATTCAAAACAGGCAGGACCCTGGAAGCAGTAGCTGCTACCAGAGACCACAGAGGCATGCTGCTTCCTGGCTTGCTCCCTATAGTTTGCTCGGCTTGCTTTCTTATGGAATACAGGTGCACCAGACCAGGGGCATCCCTACTCACAATGGGCTGGGTTCTTCCCCATCCATCACCAATTGAGAAAAGTGCCCTACAGGATAGCATGCAAACTGATTTTATGGAGGCATTTTCTCCATCGAGGTTCCCTCCTCTCTGATGGCGATACGATGTGTCAAGTTTACATAAGATTAGCCAGCACAGAATCCAGTGTCCACTTTCCCCTCTCAGGGCTGGGGCCCCATCTATCTTGAAATGGCCAGGCTTTGAGCATGCAGTCAAAGTCTGTGAGTTCATATTAACATCAGCCCTGTTGTATCTCAAAGACACTGAGTCTTTGGAGTCATCCATTCCCTCTGGCTTTTACGATATTTCTGACCCTTTCCCACATAGACCTTTAAGACTTAAGGGTAGGACTTTGGGGAAGGTACCTCATTTAGTACTGAGTGTGCCACAGTCTCTCACTCTCTGCTCATTGTCCAGTTGTGGATTTCTGCGTCATTGCCATGTACTGAAAGAAGTCTCTCTGATGAGGGCTGAATGAGGCACTGATCTACAAGGTATAATAATATGTCATTAGAAATCACTTTATTGCTATGTTACTTTGGCAGTATAATAGTTTTAGCTTCTACCCTTGGCCAATGTCCTATCTTTAGCTATGTCAGATATGGATTCTCTATCATGGAGTTAACTTTAAATCCAATCAAAAAGTGGTTGGTTAGTTTCGTGACATGTGTGCCACTAGTGCACCAGGATATTTGCAGGCATGTCATTGTTGTAGGTTGCAAGGTTTGTAGCTGGGTGATATTGATGATAACCTTTCTCCTCCAGCAGTGCAGAGAGAAACTTCCAACAACACAAACACTAGTCTATAGGGATATAGATTCTAGTAAGGCACCAGCTTGTCTTTTGCATCTTTAGTAGCATAAAGCAATTTCTTTAACAATAGGGTATTATTATTGGGTTATAGAGAATGACCAGTGGTATGTGGATACTCCCCCACTCACTTACCCATTCCTGCCTCAGTGCCCTAGCATTTCCCTCCCCTGGGGTCATCAAGCCTCCAAAAGACCAAGAGCTTCCCCTCCCAGTGATGCCTAGTAAGCTATTCCTCTGCTACAAATCCATCTGAAGCCATGGGTTCCCTCTGTGGTTGGTGGTTTAGTTCCTGAGAGCTTTGGGGGATCTAGCTGGTTGATAGTGTTATTCTTCTTGTGGTAGTTGTAAACCCTTTCAGCTCCTTCAGTCCTTGCTCTTACTTCTCCATGGTGGTCCCCAGGCTCAGTCTGATGTTTGGCTGTGTGCATCAGCATCTGTATTGGTCAGGCTCTAGCAGATCCTCTCAGAGGGCAGATCTATCAGGCTCCTGTCAGCAAGCATGTCTTGGTATCAGCTATAGTGTCTGGGCTTGGTGTCTGCAGATGGGATGGATCCCTAGGTGGTGCAGTCTTTGGATGGCCTGTTCTTCAGTCTCTGCTCCACTCTTTGTCAGTGCGTTTCCTTTAGACAGGAAATGTTTTTGCAAATGACTTTTAGTGTCAGCTGCCTCATCCCACGTCCCCTCCTTTATCTTACTCTCCAATGCCCATCCCTATTTAATCCTTAGGGTAGTTTCCCCTTATCTCTCCATAACACTACATTCTATTTGCCACTCCTTGGGAAACCCTCTTCTTTCTCATTGTCCCTCTGGTAGCATGGTTTGTTGAAATATCATCAGTCTTTCTTCTATTGAACTGCTACTAATCTCTGTCAAAAAAAATCAATTAGGGTATTTGTGGAGAATTGTTTCTATGGTCTCTATTCTAGTGGTCTACGACTCTTTCTTTCCACCAAAACCAATGTGATCCTGATTATGGTAGCTGTGTAGTATAACTTAATATTGAGTAGAATGGTCATTCTCACTTTGTACTTTCATTTTAATACTAGATTAGCAGTGCTCAGGACAATAGATTCCTGTGTATCAATATCTACAAAGAAATTCTATGGATTTAGATAGAAGATCATTAACCTTGTGGTCATTTTGGAGTATGTTAACATCTGCATAATGTTGTTTTCTAATCTATGATCATGAAATGCTCATGGAAATGATAGAATGTCTGCATTTGCTAAAACATTTTTCTCAATTTCTTTATCAGTACACATTTTCTTTGTAGAGGCCTTTTCTCATTTTTGCTTAAAATTTTTACCAAATAGTTTCAGAGACTATTTTTGAATGGAATTGTTTTCCTGTTTTCTTTCTCTGTTAGTTAACTATTAGGTTATAGAAAAACCACTGGTGCTTCCTGTATTGACTGTGTATATTATATATTAATCCTGCCAAGTTGTTGGCTTTGTTATCAAATCAGCATGTCTTAATAAGAATAGAGTAATGTCATTTACAACAAGGGGTAATATAACTTCCTTATTTTCTATTCATACCTTTTTCATTTTTTTCTCTGTCCTGAATACTCTAAAATTTCAAAACATGTATATTGAATAAGAATGTAGAGAAAAGGCAATCTCTTAGCAGAAACACTTAAGGCCAAAGGGCAATGTAATGGTGTAGTTAAAATATTCAAAGAATAGAACTGCCAACCTAGATTATTCAGACCCAAAGGAGAAATAAAAACCTTGTAAGATAAGCATGAATTAAATGAAATCATGAACACTGAGCCAATGTTACAGAAAATACTTAAAGAGTCATAAACCTACCAGAGGAGGCAAGAACTTCTTAACCTCATGACAAATGTGACTTCTTTTTGTTGGTGCTAATTTCTTTAGCAAATATACCCATCATAGATGCACCTTTAGTTCATTCCTGGAGTTTTAGCTTTTGTCATTGTTGTACTTGTTTTGTCAAATCACAGAGTTTTTAATCATTACTTACAACTCTCACTATAAATTCAGCTCAAAGGAGCCAAGGACACTCATGTCATAGTTTTGCTGTCTTCAAAATTCCTTTGGCAAATAAAGTGACGTTTTACCTTTGTGATCAGAGTCTCACAACAGTACAAGGAGTAGACAAAATCAACACAGAATCTTTGCTGTGATATAATCAGGAACCTCAAATCCTATTCATAGCAGAGTCTCCATTTCCACCTAAAACATTATGAATACAGACATTTCTTTTAAAATTTAGATTTATTTTTGAATGATTTGTAGTGTGTGACTGGCTGTAATTATTTGCATGTGAGCGCAAGTGCATGGAGAAACCAGAAGCATGTGATATTCTGTGTCTAGAGTTGTGGTCAATTTTGAACTGCCAGATGTGAATGCTAAGAACTAATCTACAATCCTCTGTACTCTATCAACTGAGTCATCTCTCCAGTCCCTTGGTCTACATTTCTATTACCATCTCCCAACACAATCACTTATTAAATTCTGCTTATAACACTTTAGACTTTCTCTAACCTACTTTTTTCATACTCTTCCAATTTGTCTCATAAGTCAGCAGCCAAAGCACCGTCACATCTTCATTTATATTTACAGAAAAGCCGAATGTCTTAGGACTGATTTTTCTATCTAACTTATACAAAGGAACAGTTTAAATGTATCTGTTGGGATGGGCACTGGATAGTCAATAGAGCCAGAGTATCGAAACATTTGCTTCTGATACTGTCCTCTACATTGTCAGAGCCAGAAAACCAGGATGTCTTTTATGTATGACACAGAGTTATGCCCATAAAAATCTTAACAGTATTATCACAAGCAAGACCTGCATAACAACGACATGCATTGACACACAACATAAATTTGGGACATCTCACAAGATCTGATCCCTACAGGAAGAATGATAGGCAGCCAGTGACTAATATTAGAAGGAGACCCGGAAGTCATCCCAAAACACGTATGTATCTGTGAACAACACTAAATGGAGTCAAGAGAGTGTATGCCATGAGTGTGAGTGTATGTTGTGTGTGTGTATGTGTTATGTATGTGTATGTAATTAAAGAAGAGGAGGAGGAGGAGATCATGGCATTGAGCCAGAGTAGTGGGCCGGGAGAGAGATCAGAAAGCAGGAAGTGTAGGATGTAAATAATGTAAACACAGTACTCACGTATGAAACTACCAAGAACAATACAAAATAAATGTTTAAAAACAAATAGTGAAAAAAAGAAACGGTTTATTTTGGTCACAGTTCAAAGACTTTCTGTACAAAATCACTTGCTGCATCTCTTTGAGCCTCTAATGAGGCAGCACACCACAGCAGAAGCATGCAACAGAGCAAATCCACGGACTCTCAAGAGCCAGAAAGCAGCGGGGAAGGGAAGAGCTTAGTCCCACAGATCTGTGTCCTCAATTACTTAAGCACTGTTCACCAAACTTTCATCTCTTAAAGTTTCTGCATCCTCACCTCAACATAGGGCTAAAGGTCCAACTCGTTGGTAATGGAGGGGCATTCAACATGGAAACCATGCCAATTGATCTCCTTAATTATCATTCTGTGGTCTCATAACAATCTTGGGGTCTATTTCTCTTGTACATAAGAACTACCATTGAGATTTTGCTAGGTTTTGCACTAAATATGCCCTTCTCAGATAGTATGGATGTTTAAACAATATTAAATATTCCAACCTGTAAAACTAAGACATCTATCCATTTCCATGTCTTATGCGTTCCTTAGATATTTATATTTTCAGTATACGAGTTTTTCACTTGACAAATAAGTTTTATAATAATTCCGGTATAACTGTAGATTGTTTTCCAAGTAAATATGTCAGATACTGGGACAATTTATGCTAGTCAGTTGGAGCTGACACATTAGCAATGACTAAGAAGAGACCAGCATCATTGAGGTAAAGTTTTCTAGGATGTGTTTTCTCAGAGTCAAGACACAAAAGTTGTGTTCTGGAGGTGGTCAAGGTTGCACCTTACACTGGCAGCCCAACTTGGTAACATCTAAGAGTCTCCCAGTTTGTACTGGTTTTGAAGGCATGGAGGGATCATGAAAGGTAGCTGAGGCTGTGAGAATGAGCGGGCACTGCGAGCTTAAAAAGGATCATCATTAGTTCTTTAAATATTTAGTAGAGTTCAAGAGTGAAACCATCTGATGTGAAGTTTTTATTTGTTGGTAGATTTTTAGTACTGATGCATTCTACTTATTAGTTATGGATCCTTTCAAATTGACTATTTATTCATGAGTTGGTCTCATCAGGTTGTATGTCTCTAGGGACTCATTTTTTTCTAAGTTACATAATTTGTTATATGTATTTGTTCATAATAATCCCTTATGACCCTTGTTATTTTATGATACCAGTTTTAATGTCTCCTCTGTTGTTCATTATGTTATTTCAGCCAGTCTGCTCCATTTTCTCTCAGGTACTCTAGCTAAAGTTTTGGCAGGTTTCTATCTTTTAAAAGGACAAGTCTTAGTTGTATAGGTTGCTTTTCTACTATTTTTTATTTATTTATTTTTTTACACTTAAACATATTTCTTGAAATTCGTACTCATGAATACAATGAAATATGATCATCTCCAATCCCATTCTCCTCCTTGCATTACCCCATGTGCCTCCTAACAAATCTACTTGCCAACTCAATCACTTTTTTTATAACCCACTAAGTCAAATTGGTGCTGCCTGTATATGAATGGATTTAGGGCCATCCACTGAAGTATAGAAAAACTTTAGATAGAAATATACTAATAGCTGAAGGGGTTTGCAGTGCTATAGGAGGAACAACAATATGAACCAACCAGTACTCAGAGCTCCCAGGGACTAAACCACCAACCAAAGAGTACACATGGAGGAGACTCATGGCTCCAGCAGCATATGTATAGCAGAGGATGGCCTTGTCGGTCATCAATGGAAGGAGAGGCCCTTGGTTCTGTGAAGACTCAATGCCCCAGTGTAGAGGAATGCCAGGACAGGGAAGCAGGAGTGAGTGGGTTGGTGGGCGGGGTGGGGGGAGGATGGGATAGGGAGTTTTTGGAGGGGAAACCAGGAAAGGGGATATCATTTAAAATGTAAATAAAGAAAATATCTAATAAATAAAAATAGGCATTGAAAAAAAGAAATAAATACACTCATAATAGATTGGCCCTAAGAGCTAGAGAGATGGCTCAGTAGTTAAAAATCACTGGCTGCTCTTTCAGAGGTCATGAGTTCTATTCCCAGCAAACACATGATGGTTCACCATCATTTCTAATGGGATCCAACTCCCTCTTTTGGTGTGTCTGAAGATAGCTACATTATATTCATATATAAAATAAATAAATAGATTGGCTTTCCTTCCCCCTGCAGCTATCAACTGCCAATAGCTCCTCAGTAAACATTAAGGTCTAGAGAGCACCTTCCTATCTGTGACAGAATTTTGGATGCCTTGACCTTGTGTAGGTCTTATGCAGCTAACCACAGCTACTGTGGTCATGACTGCAAATAGCTATATAATGTCCAGAAAGCAGCATCTCATAGCACCCCTCGCCATCCTTTAGCTCTTCCCTTCATTCTGTCTCTTCTTTCATGGCATTCCCTGAACCTTGGTGATAGGATGAATGAGAAAGGTGTATCATTTAGTAAGCCCTGCACTGCATCCTCTTGTGCTCAGCATGTTGACCAGATACAAGCCTTTGCATTGCCTGCTGCCCACTGCAAAAATAAGCCTTTCTGACCATGACTAAAAATAAACTCAGGACTCTGAGTATAAATGTAAACTTTACAACATGATTATCAAACAAAATAATGATAACCTATGCCTTCCCTAACCATGGTCTGTTAACCAGAATTATAGTACCAGGAATGAAATTCTCCAGTATGGGAGAAGCCTCAAATCTAATCAGAAAGTGGTTAGTAATCTCCAGACCAATTAAGCCACTGCTATAGAAGGCACATCTTACCTGGGTGGGTCAATAATATACCACGCAGGGTCTAGTACTGGGAAAAACCATTGATGTCATTGTCCCTGAGAAGCCTGCATAGCATTTTGTGGCACTAAGTAAAAGTAGCCAGCAGGTAGGAAGTTTCCAGTTCAGTTTGAAATTGATTTATTTATGATCAAAACCAGAGAGTGTCTTAACATCAATAGGCTCCTATCTTGTCATCATGTTGAGTAACTGTCTTTATTTTTCTATTGCTATGACAAAACACCGTTACCAAAGCAACTTGTAAAGTAATTTATTTAATTGACCTTACAGATTCCACAGTGGCATAATTAATGTGTGATGGCAGGAACAGCTGAGACCTCACATCTTTGTCTGCAAGAAGGAGGCAGAGAACACATTGAGAATGACAGAAGTCCTTTTTTTTTTTTTTTTTTTTTATTAAGATGGCTCATCACCTTGTTCCTTCATACCCACCTTTTGCCCTTGCAACCTCTCCCTTAAAAGAAAAATATTTATTGTTGGGGGCTGTAGTGTGTCACAGTCTGTCCCAGAGAACATCCTTTTGTTCACACTTCCTTACTTGCAAATGTTCACTGCAATGAGTCGTTAGTTTAGTTCAAGATCTTTGGCTTCTGCTACACTATCAATAATGGATACTCACCAGGACTCCTCTGGGATATCCTGCTGTTGCTCTGTGTCATAGAGACCCTACAGCTTTGGACCTGCAGTTCTAACCCTTTCAGGCACTTCAAATGGTTCATAGGGTAGATGTTGGGTCGGGACAACTGAAAGCCCCGGATTTGAGCCTGGGTGGTAGCTGAGCTGGTCAGCACACCATCAAACTGCCGCTGACACAACTAAGGCAAGCTCTCCATCACTGACCCAGCTAGCTCATCCAGTGCCTCAGCAGGCAAGGAACAGAACCATCGCTCAAGTTCTAATGCCTTTGAGTGAGCGGGCCGATTGTGCTGCCCAGGTAAGGTGCAGAGCCTACTCTCCTGAGTTCTTCAACCAGGGAAGGGCAGGGCCATCTCTCTTGTGAGTGCTGCAATCAGTGAAGAGCTGATTCTCATGCCCACTAGGATGACTCGCCCACAGTTTCCCTAACCAAGGCCAACTCTACTGCCAATGTAAGATGCTCACTCTCCCAAGTGCTGCAACTAGTAAAGGACAGGGGCAGCTCTCCTACTCTCATGACTGGACCAGCTTGGTAGTAATCTTTTAGACCTTGAATCTGTTTCCATTGATACACTTTATCAACAAAGTTACACCTCCTATCCTTCCTAAACAGTTCCACCAACTAGGGATCAAATATTCAGACATGAGCCTGTTGTAATTGTTGGCAGATATTTTCTATAGAGCATCCTAATTCCCTCTAGTATACAATGTTTCTGTCAGAAAATCAACTGAAAGTTTTACAATTCCCTTGTACCTGACAAGTCACTTTCTTCTTGATGTTTTCAAAATCCTCCTCATCATTAACATCTGATAGGTCTATTATAGTACATCTCCTTGTAAATTTCTTTAGATACATCCTACTTCTTGACCTTTAGTCATCTTTGATCTGAACACCCACTTCTTTCCACAGATTGGGGAACAATTTAGATATTATTTCTTTCAATGTACAATGTCTTATCTTTCCATTTGGTAAGCCATTTATGTTTTCTCTATTCTTTTAAGTTATTTTATTATGGTTTCTTTCTTTTAACTGAATTATTCCCACCTTGAGTTCACTGATACTCTTTCCTGTTCAATTTGGTCTGCTTCTAGTGATTTTTTTTTAATTCAAGTATAAATTGTGTTCTTCATCCCTGTGATTTCTGCTTGGTACATTTTTTAATATGTTCTATATCCTCAGTGAAACTCTTTATTCATGCATCATTTCCTGGAACTCTGTAGGCTTCTTTGTGAGAATTGCTTTGAATTCTCTGTTAAATAAGTCATCTAACTCTAGTCTGATGTCTATTTCCAAAGAATTATCCTGTTGCTTTGTTTGCTTAGTTTCTACCTGTTTTTTTTCACTTTCCTCAACTCTCTATGTCAGTCTCTGAGTACTAGGAAAAGTAGCTATCCTGTTCTAAATGTTGGCCTCATAATGAGGAAAATCCTTACCAATCAACCAGAAATTCTAGAGTTTTCTAAAACTTTGGTGGTAGCTTTCTTCTACCTACACTTACTTTGTTTTTTGTACATCTAAGGTGTCTATGTTGGTTCTCATAGATGCTGTACAACAAGAGTCTGAATAAATTTCCATAGGCATCCCTCATAAAACTTAAATCCCTGTTTCTAAAATTTCTTCCAGGGTAAGATGTAAGCAGTAGTTACTGCTCCTCCCAAGGTCCCAAGGACAAACTGAGGCATAATCTCACCATAGTTCACTCTGGGAAACCAAATAATTCATTGGGCTTTCTTGCAGAACATAGGTGAGGGCCACTCCCGGAGAAAAAGATATGCCTCTCCCAATAGGTCACATCTAGAAAGCCATACACAACAGAGCTAAGGACTTCCCTACAGCCACATAGATGAGTCCTCGGGATACATGGAAATTTGGCAGTAGGTAAGTAAAGAGCAGCAGGATCACGTTCCTAATAGAGGAGCTAAGGGTTGGAGCTTTCCCCCACATCTTGTGTACTAGTGTGAAAAAGAGGTCTATAGCAACTATCATTGTAAATGACCATCTCTGTTTTAAACATTCAACAGATGGCTACATTATTCCAGATTCAAAACCAGAAAATTCAAAAGAAAAAGAAAAAAAAAGTATACAAATTTGGGAAAGTTAGCTATTGAGTGATGGAGCATTGGAACTCATATTTGTCCAGGGTGCAGAGGCATATCCATTAGTTTCTGATCTTATATTTTTCAGTTCTACAGGGTCATCTGAGTTCTTACAATTCATTCTTCACTGAGACTTTCTAGTTATTTATTTGCTTCAAGGAATCATAATGTTACAGAAGCATTTTTACTGTGGATGCTTAAAAGTCCTTGTCAAGTAACTCCATCTGATCCATATCACTTTTAGTGTCTGTATATTTTCTTCTTGATTCATGTCATTATTTCTCTTGTATGAGGGTATAGAAATGTCTTAGGGTTTCATTACTGTGAACAGACACAATGACCAAGGCAACTCTTGTAGACAACATTCAATTGAGGCTGGCTTGCAGGTTCAGAGGTTCAGTCCATTATCATCAAAGGTGGGAGCATGGTAGCATCCAGATAGGCATAGTGTTGGAAGAGCTAAGAGTTCTGCATCTTCATCTGAAGGTTGCTAGGAGAAGTCTACTTCCAGGCAGCTAAAACAAGGCTATTAAAATCCACACCCACAGTGATACACCTACTCTAACAAGGCCATACCTCCTAGTAGTACCACTCCCTGACCCGAGCACGTACAAACCATCACAAATGTGTAAATGTCTTATGCCCTGAGTAATCTTGCATATTATAATATGAGATGCATGATCTCACCAAGTCTTTGTTTCTGCAGTGTTTCTTTTAAACATAGAATAAAGAGGGGCTGAAAAAAGACTTGGCAATTATTGACTTCTCTTCCAGAAGACCCAGATTCAACTCACAGCACTCTCATGGCATCTCACCATTGTCTGTATCCCCACTTCCAGGAGACTCATTACCCAGTAGCCTTACTAGGCACCAGGCATACACATGGTACACATATGTACATACAGGCAAAACTCCCATACACATAAAAATGTTTGAAACCTGCGTGCTGGATACAGAATGAAAGATGAGTGGGTATGCATGAGCAGACTTTCTCTGGTCCATTTCAAGAATATACACATCAAGTCATATTCTGGAAAACATTAATACAGTATTAGTGAGCATATTAGTTCTATTCCTGGAATGCAAGATTACATCAACATGTGAAAATCAGTATGTGACTCAGTCCTTAAACAGACCCAGAGCATGATTTCAATTCATGCAGAAAAGGCATTCAACAAAGTTTGCTGTCCCTCCATGACAAAAATCCCTGAAAGAACTAGGAGGACTCTATCTCAATATAATAAAGATTACATATGACAAATCTACAGCCAATAATATACTAACTGAGGAAAAATTTCAATTTTTCCTCTAAAATAAGTCAGGGGTGCCCATTTCTCCCACCTGCACTCATTACAGTGCTCAAAGTCATAGCTAGCACAATACAACCGTAAAAATAAAAAGACACAAATTAGAAAGGAAGATCAAATTATATCTCTTTGCAGATGATATGATCCTATACTTCATAGACCCTAAAGATCCATCAATCTTGCTTGAATTGATGAAGATGTTCAGCAAAATAGCACCAATCACACATAGCACCAAAATTGCCTTGAAGGGATTTGAGAGATTGCTCACTAGTTAAGATCACTGGATGCTCTTCCAGGAACTTGGTTTAAGTAAATCCCAATTCCCAGTCTGTAAGTCCAGTCTCAGAGTATCTAATACTCTGGCCTCCACATGCATCAGTCATGGGCACAATGCAAGCATACATGTGGGTAAAACGCCCGTACACACAAAAATAAATAAATAAGTAAATAAATAAATGAATAAATAATTAATTTAAAGACACATGGGAATATATTTAACCGGGGATGTTAAAGGTCTGTGGGATGAATATTTTAAGATCCTGGACATGTAACTTGGCGAAGGAGCTACAAGATGGAAAGACCTCCAGTATTACTAGATAAGCAGAAGTAATGTTATAAAAATGGCTTAATGTTTAAAACTTTCGCCAAAAGGGAAAAGCCTTTTTTTTTTTGTAGCTGTATTTTTCTGTCTAGCCACGTTCAGCTTTTGAGGCTTCTTTGTGTCAGAAACACATGGAAAACAAGGAGAAAAGCTGGGGACCTCCCCCTATGGCACCACGAAACATCTGAGATCTCTAGGTCAACCACCTTCTCTTTCTGTCATTCAACACGTTCTTAGAGTGAGAGCTTTTTAACTGTATAAAAGGATACGCGAGGATGACGGCCAAGTCCATTCCAAGCACAACCAGAAGACCTTTTCCCTCAAAATATCTATATAAAGATTTTATTGAGATATAATTCAGACACTCGAAGATTCCCTGCTTTAAAGCACCTTATCCAGCGACTTTTTGGTATGATCACAATACAGGGTAACTGTCACCATGATCAGCTTTAAAATACTCTCCATCATTCAGAAGGAAAACATGCAGCACCAGTCATGGTCCATCTCCACCTGCTGCGTAAACCTGCGATGACGAATTACTTCCTATCTCAATAGAGTTATTTACCCTAGACATTGCATATGAAAGAATTACGAAAAGTTGGCTTCTGTCAGGTAGCATAATGGTTCACATGTTCACATATGGTGTTGCACTAATTAATTTATCCACTTCTATGCGTAAAAACTATACTACTGTGTAGCGCTAGCTAATCTTTACTTTTTAAAGATTTGCTCTATTTTGTGTGCATGTGTGAGTGTGTATGTGTGTGTGTGTGTGTGTGTGTGTGTGTGTGTGTGTGTATGTGTAAAGAGAGCGAGAGGGGGGAGGAGACAGACAGACTGACTGAATGACTGACTGGTGTGTGGGTATGGATATAACATGAGTGGGTCTATTCAAAGGCCAAAAGGGGTGTGAGATTCCCTGGAACTAGAGTCATGAGTACTTGTGATTCACATGAAGTCAGTACTGAGAATTGAACTCAGGTCCTCTGGAAGAGGAACAAGCACTCTATTAATCACCAAGCCTTTCCCCAGGCCCTGTACCTTTCCTTACCCATTCATGAATAGGAGAACATTTGAGTTATATATTTTTCTTCTCCGTTTTTTTTTTCTTATAACTATGTTATAAGAAAATTATGCTTTAATTTTTTTCCATAACTATGTATGTAAAGCTGTTTTGTTTGGGGAGTGTGTGTGTGTGTGTGTGTGTGTGTTATTTTTCTGCTGGCTTATAACATCAAGCATATTTTCAGGTAGACACTAATAATTTGGGCATCTTTTTAGACTGATATTCATTCAGAAAGTCATTTGAATGTTTTTAACTAGGTTGTTCATATTTTTACAACCCTCTGTAAGAGTCTTTACATGTTTCAGATACATGTACCTTACCACATAAGTGCTTTGTAAGTGTAGCCTTCATTTTTGTTAGTGCTGTTTCCCTTTCTAAATGGTGTGGGGGGGGCGGGGAATGGTTCAGTGAGTAAGCACACTTGTTGTGCAAGAATAAGGACCTGAGTTCAAATCCCTAGCAGCCACACTGTTAGAAAGCCAGCCATGGCCAGGCAAAACTGCAATCTTGGAGCTGTAGGTAGTAGAGACTGGCTCTCAGATTATCAGTTTCAGAGAGAGAGAGAGAGAGAGAGAGAGAGAGAGAGAGAGAGAGAGAGAGCTTGACCCAAAGAAATGAGGCCGATAGAGTACACCCAGTATTTCTCCTCTGGCCTCCACACGCATGCAAACAGGTATGCATACCTGCTCACACACATGTGACTACACCCCATATACAAATGGCATTTTTTTAAACACAAAAGTTGAAGTGCATTCTGTTTTAAGTTTTTAATGGAATAAATGTCTATCCTTCCTCTTTGTTTGAAAGTATTGAAATATGTTTGCTGCTACACCCCTATTTGCTCTTGGTAGACACCTAGAAAATAATCAAAATAGTCTTTAATTTTTTTTTCTAATAAACCATGAGGGTTTTTTTGGTTTTTTGTTTGTTTGTTTGTTTGTTTTAGGGTTGTTGGCCACTGGTTCATGAGGAAAGAGGGAGCAGAAGCAGCATGCAGGGTTAGGATGGTCGTAAATATAACTGAAGGACTTCCGGAAGTGGCTTCAGTGAGACAGCTCTACTTTGTTGTTGGGGGGGTAGGGGAGTTTTACGTAAGGACTCTTAGCAGTACAAGTGGGAAGGGCTGATTGGTCATAACACAGACCCTAATTATCATATGGGCAGGAAGCTAAAGCGGGATGTGTGTGCTGAAGTATGCAGGGTTTGCAGAGAGCTCTGCACGGAGACATTCTTCAGATAAGGTAATGCATCTGTGCTCAGAGACACTCTGCGAGTTAGGTTAGGCAGAGAAGGAAGCCTTACTGCGATAGAGAGTCCTTGATTTTGTGCCGAGCTTGGAGCGCTATCTGGACATGAGCAACTGTGACCCTAATAACAGAGTTCTCCAACAATAAACAGGCAGATATTTCCCTTTGTTCTGGACCATCTTTTAAGCTCTTTAAAGACATCTACTTCAGATAAACTCTGAATGAATATCATGCCAATACAATCGTGTAGTTACTTTGTAATTTTGCTTGATTCTTTTTTTGTTTTTTTTTGTTTTTTGTTTTTTCTTTTTCAGCAGTTTTAGGGACAACTCTAAATGTTGAAAGAAACAAAAACAATTTTTCTGATCCACGAATATAAGAATCTCATGTTTGGTGCAGGGAAAAAAGAAACTTGCTCATACTCATAAGCCATCTGTATTTAACAATGGATCAAATCCTGACACTGAAGGTACACACCACCTGAACTAGAGCTGAATCTCAAACTGTGTCCCTGTGGTTCTGACTGTCTTAGTCACCATCTTTGGGTGGCATGCAGCCTCTGCTTAAATCTTCATACCTGGGGAGCTACCAAATCATGGAGTATTGCATTTCTTGTATTTTGTTTTTAAGAAAAATAAAAGCTAACTAACGTGCTTTAAAATGTGGACTCCAAGCAAAAAGGCCTATGGATCAGACCCAAAAATTATTTCCTAAAACAATTTTATGAGGGCATAAAACCCTAGAATTATAGCATAATTTGTCATATTATTTTATAGTATAAAATACTACTTTAGACATTTTACCTTGTTCAGTAATAGGTTACTGAATATACAGCATGTGAAAAGATCCTAATAAAAGCATGGACATTATAAAACACAGACTTAAAGATTCATGTAGCCTCCCACAGATATTTCATTACAATTATAGTTAGAGAGTATTTAACAGTGACTTTTATAGATTATTGTAATTTATTGATCATGGATTAAACAACTGCAAAACAAGGTCATTAGCTGAACTCAACAAAAGTAAATCCTGTTTGATATTCAATATGCTTACAGTCCTGAGATTGCAATTATTATTATATAGTACACGGTGTCAAAGTATTTTAACACAGTTAATTCTAGAATTATTATTTTCAAGTCCCTAAAATAATCCATATACAATGTTTAGGTGACCAATCAACTAGGGCTTACTATCTACTTTAGAGATGTAAAGAGTAGGAGGAAAGAAGGAAGTAACATTTGCATGTAAGTTTCTTAAAGGAATAGCTCATGAAATGCTGCCATACATGCATTACAGAAAGGTGTGTGGCATTGTCTGTGGCCTATGGAATAAAGGGGTGGACAGTAACATCAGTGCCCCCAGGAATTGTCCAGTTGCCCGTCTTAACTTATAGAATCGTTTGTACTATTTATGAAAGTATAGGGGAGCTCCTTGGTCCTGTGAAGGCTTGATGACCCAGGAGGGGAACATTAGGCCACCGAGGCAGGAGTGGGTGGGCCGGTAGGGGAGCACTCTCAGAGAGGCAGGAGTGGGTGGGCGGGTGGGGGAGCACCCTCATAGAGGCAGGAATGGGTGGCCGGGTGGAAGAGTATCCTCATAGATGCAGGAGGAAGGGAGAGGGGGTGGGGGCATGTGCAGGGGAAACTGGGAAGGGAGATAACATTTGAAATGTAAATAATTAAAATAACCAATGAAAACGAAAAAAATAAAAAAATAGTAAAAATTGAAACAATACAAGATTATTAAACGGAAAGTTGAAATACATCATCCCATTCTCAACATATATGTTATTATCAAAATTAATTTACGAATGGTTTTCACTGTATTTTGTATCCACAATATGAAAGAATATTGTGCTTTACAAAGTAGAGTTATGCTTTTGGAATTCTGATAAAATTAATTTTTATTAGTTATTTTATTTATTTACATTTCAAATGTTATATCCCCCTTCCCATTGTCCGCTCCACAAACTCGCTAGCCCCTCCCCTGTCCCCCCTGCTTCTATGAGGTTGCTCCCCTGTAGGATCATTAATGGCAGCCTGGTTTCTGGTTGAGCTAGGTTGGAAACCAACCCCGGAGACCCTGCAAGGAACCGTATGTGTTTTGCCACACTCCTGGACATCAGGCTCCTGACCGCAGCTCTCCATAATTCTACGGCCATCAGTCACATAAAGGTAACACCGCAAGCCCCTCCATAGGTGGAGGATGGACGTGACCACAGATCACTTAGCCTCAAGACAGATCTCCATTTTAATGAGGTACTTAAAGGTCTGAAGGGTTTAGCCAATAAACTCCCCATCCCAGATACGCTCCCTACAAAAGGTATTTAACCTCAGGCCCGCCCCGAGAAAGTAGGGTACCGTTTTTTTTTCTCATTGACACTTTCTGCCATGACAATAAATGCCTTAAAACCATGGACTGTCTCTTCTCATCGGGATTTGGGGTGGGGAACAATGGAGCAGGTCTTCCTCTAAAGAGCTAATCAACCGCAGGAGACCTCTCAGCGCTTCCAGCCGAGGTCTCCACCAAGCCAACGACACTCATCCCCTTAAGACCCAGCTGAAGCTCTCTCCCCACCTTTCCCCCTAGGCCCCAGGCTAGATTCATCTCTCAGGTCCCCAATCCATTCTCAGGCATCCAGCAGAGAACCAGATAGCCCCAGCCTCTCTGCAGGCCCAGAGACACCCACCCCCCGCCCCCAAAAGCTGGCTCCAACATTCCCCAGGGAACTTAGACTGAGCTTGCCAGCCTGGGAAAAGTGTAGTCAACACTCCTGCATCCCGCTGCCATGAGTGGCCCTAGCCCTGTGGTAGATGGACACTGGACACCCTTCTAACCCACATGCCCCCACCTACCCACCCACTCCTGCAGCAGTGCCCTAGCATTTCCCTACTCTAGGGCATCCAGCCTCTACAGGACCAAGAGCCTCCCCTCCCATTGAGGCCAGATAAGGCCATCCTCTACTACATATGCAGCTGGAGCCATGTGTCCTTCCAAGTGTACTCTTTGGTTGGTGGTTTAGTCCCTGGGAGACTTAAGGGGTCTGGTTTGTTGATATTATTTTTCTTCTTATGGGGTTGCAAACCTCTTCAGCTCCTTCAGCCCTTCCCCTAGTTCCTTTATTGGGGTCCCTGTGGTCAGTCTGATGGTTGGCTGCAAGCATCTGCATCTATATTGGTCAGTCTCTGGTATAGCCTCTCAGGGGGCAGCTATACCAGGCTCCTGTCAGCAAGTGCTTCTTGTCATCAGCAGGAAAGATTATCCAGAGGCTGCCTCACCTAGGGATCCATCCCATCTGCAGACACCAAACCCAGACACTTTTCTGCAGTCTCTTCTCCACTCTTTGTCCCTGCATTTGACAAGAGTAATTCTGGATTAATATTTTTAAGATGGGTTGGTGGCCCCATCCTTCAAGCAGGAACCTGCCTATCCACTGGACACAGTCTCTACCGATTCTTTCTCTCTCCTGTTTTTGGCTAATATCATTTGGAAAAAAAATCATTACCAGCCCAACATCCGATAGAGGGCTAATAGTCACAATATACAAAGAATTCAAGAAGTTAGACTCCAGAGAGCCAAGTAAAAACCCAGTTAAAAAATGAGGTACAGAGCTAAACAGAATTCTCAACTCAGGAATCTCGAATGGCTGAGAAGCACTTAAAGAAATATTCAACATCCATAGTCAGCAGGAAAATGCAAGTTAAAACAACCCTGAGATTCTAGCACACATTACTCAGAATGACTAGGATCAAAAACTCAACTGACAGCAAATGCTGTTGAACATGTGGAGAAAGAAGAACACTCCTCTGTTGCTGGTGGGATTACAAGCTGGTACAACCACTCTGGAAGTCAGTCTGATGGTTATTCAGGAAATTGGAAATAGTTCTACCTGAGGACCGAGCTATAACATTCCTGGGCATATACCCAAAAGATGCTCCAACATATAACAAGGACACATGCTCCACTATGTTCATAGCAGCCTTATTTATAATAGCCAGAAGTTGAAAACAACCCAGATCTTCCTTAACAGAGGAATGGATACAGAAAATGTGGTACATTTACACAATGGAGTACTACTCAGCTATTAAAAAAACAATGATTTCTTGAAATTTGCAGGCAAATGGACAGAACAAGAAAATAGCATCCTGAGTGAGGTCACAAAAGAACACACATGGTATGTACTCACTGATAAGTGGATATTAGTCAACAAAAAGCTTGGAATACCCAAGATACAACTCACAGACCATCTGAAAACCAAGAAGAAGGAAGACCAAACTGTGGATCTCAACTCAGAAGAAAGAAGAAAAAAATCATGTGAGGTAGAGGGTGGGAGTAATCTGGGAGGGAAAGCAGAAAGGGAGGGAAAAAGGGGGCAGGATCAGGTGTGGGAGGGGACAGGGGTTCGAGAACTACAGTGTCAGGAATTTGAATGGAGGTGTGTAGCAGCGGGGGATGGAGAACTGAGGGTAGCCACCAAAATGTCCCATATGCCAAGAAGCCAAGAGGTTTCCAAGAACTGACAGGGATGAAATTAATTTTTAAAATCTGCAAATAAAAAATTGCTAACAGTACCAAAATTTTATTGTATGAATAACAATAGTTCATCAAAACCAGTTCTCTCACACTGTATGCCTTATAGTGTGCCATATAACATGATAGTAAGAAGAACAAAAATAAATAAACAACAAAACAAAGCAAAACAAAACACAATGCCAAATTTTATCAAAAGCCTGAAACAGTTTTCTCTCACAAATGCTTGTTTATTCATCCCTCTGAGCTTTTTGAAGACATATATTGCTTAGTTTCAACTTATGTAGCCTCTAAATTTTACTGCAATATAATCCAGAAAGTCTGTGCTAGAGAGTTATAGAGCTTATACTTTATAAGTGAAACAGCTCTATAAGAACAAGGTATATTAGATATCTCAGTAACTAAGTGTCTTTTATGGCATCCAAGACAAAATACTTTTATGTAAAAGTCAGCCAAGTGGAGATGCAACATTATTTTAAAATCTGCTGTTTTCTTGGCATCTTTTGAACTGAAAAAAAAAAAGTGCTATGGGTAATTCTCTATAGCCTTGATAATTTATAATACAATCCCAACTAATTAATCAAATATATTTACTTTGGAGACATCAAAAATGTTATTCATAATATGGAGTCTATTTTCTGAGGAAAGAAAAATAGGATATGATAGAGCTACATGAATAAAAAGAAAGTATGAATATGCTCTTCTTAAAAGAGATACTTTTGCTTCTTTCTTCTGGACATATTCTTCTTATCTCTCAAGGTGCTCTTCAGTAGTTTGCAATGGAGACTTGAAGACCGGGAGTTTATGAACCCATGGACTTATGGAAAGACATGTTTCGTGCTTTCCAAAGAAAGGTGTTTTTATTTGCCTATCCTTCATTTTTTAAATTCTTACGATACTAATCTTCTTCCATGTCCTAATGGAAAGATTGGAATATCTAATTTCCAGAATAACACTGAGACAAGATCTGAGAACTTCAATAATGTGCACTCTCACTGAGGAGGAAATCTGGAACATCTCCCTAGAGTCTCTGAATGTAGAGATGGTTCAGTAGGAAGGGACATGTTCTGCATGATCTCAGGTTTCATGTGACTCCATGTTTTCTAATATACTTTCATTTTCTGGGGCTGAACACACATTCACGTTCTTTGGCATATTATGAATATAACTAAGAGGATATACTTTGAGAAGACAAGGTTTCAGATTGCTGAGCTTGAGGAAGTGTCTCTGACTGGGTCCAAATGAAGTCACTTCAAGGAACAGCTTCAATGGCACCACACCTTAGGGAGTTGTACCCTTAGAAAGTATATTGTGGAGAGTGGGAGATTCACCTTGTGTTGTCATAGTGATAGGAATGTTTCTTGAATGGTACAGAAAAAAAGTAGAAGCAGAAGGAACCAGACACCACACTATCTCAAGGAGTGCAACCCTCAAAATCAGAAGACTGAAATTTACAAAGCTGAATTAGGATGGAGTGGATCTCTAAAAGAAATCTGATGCAGAGTAGCTTAGAAAGTGGACTCGTTAAGATTAACTACCCCTCTGCATTCCTGAGTGAAGACTACTTAGAGAAAGATAGGGGTCGTTTGTGAAGAAAGGAACAAGAATTGCCATAATAAATAATAGCATTGAATGAGATCCCAGGTTAATGATAATATGGTGTTTCCCACACCAAAGCAATAGTATTGGGTATAACAGTTCAGATATTTGATACCATTAACAGATAACATGGACTGTGTGCTCAATTTGCTGTGAAGGATTAGAGGAGTGTATACCAACTGAGAAGTCACTATCCATTCAAGCGAATGAGAAAGGAAATCTCATTTGGAATAGGAAGGCTCCATGTTTAGTGTATAGAGGGGAAAACTAATAAGGTAACATTTTCCAGGGCTTTCCTTGGGGTTGCTCAAGGTTCTCAGGACCCAGTGATCTTTGATGGTGGTACAGAGGACCTCTCTGAAAAATCCTTTAGTGATGCTGATCCACTATTTGACACCAAGCGTATGAGAGGCATGATGAGAACTACAGAGAATTTTCAGTGAACTATGACACAGATGCAAATTTGTTGAAGCTA
>JADRCD010236623.1:0-12722 GCA_019843815.1 Montemys delectorum | reverse complement strand
GTCATGGGCTCTCACTGCCCTGAAGTTCTTTGAAAAGGGGTCAGGCTGGCTCCACCAGCATCCACTCCCAAGTTCTGGGATTCTGATGGTGCAGCATGGTGCCCAGCTTCCTTTATAGGGTTGGTTCTGGGGACTGAGCCGTTTAGCCTTCATCTTCCAGGCCACTGTAGTGGCTGTAGTGGTGCCTCTCAGGACATTCTGGTCAGCCGAAGTTCAACTATAAGCCTAAAAGCCTTCAGTACGACTCAGGGAAAGTTGTCTCCAGATGCTTGCAGGATCACCCCCCTGCTCTTTGCCTTCTACCTCCACCCCCACCCCCACCCTCAGCTACCCTGTGCTCAGTCAGGTGCTGATTACCTGCTTTGTGTTGGCCACCAGCAGTTAGCTCTTTATTTACTCTCAGTTCCAAACCACTAAGTCTTCTTCCGCCATATCCTGGCCAGCACATTCCTCATTAGCCGGTTCCCCACTGCTGACAGGAATGTGCTGTATCTTTACTAGAATGTGTCTCTCTGGGTCAATCCTGTACAGACATGGTACAGTCTTTTAATGTTATTTGGGGTTTTTTTTGGGGGGGGGAAGTTCACCAATTCTCTTTTCTTGTTTTGATTTTTCTTCTTTTGAACACCTCTTCCACAGCCTAGATAGATGTGTGTGTGTGTGTGTGTGTGTGTGTGTGTGTGTGTGTGTGTGTGTGTTTTGTGTGGGGCGGGAAATATGTATGGAGGCATGAGGGGCACCTGTGTGGATGTCTATAGAGTCCAGAAGAGGGTGTCAGATACCCTGGAGCTGAAGTTCCGCATATGTAATGTGGGTGCTGGGAACTGAGCTCAGGTCCTCTGGAAACTAGGAAGCACCGTAAATCTCTGATCTGCTCTCCAGCCCCTGTCGATAGATTGTCGTTGGGGACCTGATTGCCACTGCTGTGTTGTTACTCTTTCTCCTCTTCTTCCTCCTCTTCCTCCTCTTCCTCCTCTTCTTTTCCATCTCCAGTATTCCCAACAGTTTTATTGCATTTTGTACTTCTTTATGCTCTTAAACTTTCTCTTCTTTTCAATGTCTTCTCGTGCACAATTCTTTCTGTTTATTTGCTGTTATACGTCATCCTCTGGTTTTGCAGTATCATAAGGCTATTTTTTTTCTTCTATCTTAAATGCTTTTTTGAATGATTTCCTCTACTTATGACTTATACACCGTTCATGCCGACTGTTCCTAATTGCCCGTGCTGGTTTCCAAATAGCATGTTAAAGTTTTGATTTAATTCGGAGACATCTCCTTTGGTACACTCTCATTGTCCAGAAGCCTGTCATTTGCTTCTTGCCCCCCCCCCTCCCCTTTTTCCCTGATGTTAACTTTGGGTAATTTGACTTTGAAACCTCTCTGTGGTTTAGTTTCCCACATTTGTCCCTGTTCTCCTTTGCGCCAGGCTGGAGGCTGAGAGTTTTCACCATTTTTAATCTTTCTGGAGCTCCCTCTTCTGTTGTTTTTGGGAAATGTTGAAAGGACAGGCCTCTGTTCTCCCGCAGCCGATCTTCCCTGTCCCTGTCACCGTCCCTTTAAGGGTGACCAAATTTCATTTTGTCCCCAGCATTTTGCTCTTGTTTGGTTTTGTTACTGCTGTTTACTTATTTTGTGACAAGGCCTTGCCATGTGACCCGGACTGGTAAACCTCCTGCCTCAGTCTCCCAAGAGCTGGGATTACAAACAACACCACTCTCCCTCACTTTGTGCCTCTAGCAGGCTGTGGTGAGCGGCCATGCTTGCTCTGGGGAGTTCCCAGGGAGGAGGCGTGCTAAAGCATTGATTGACAGCCGGTAGCACTACTGACAGCACTCCCCCCCCCCCCCCCCCCCCCCCGTAGGCCAACTTGACTCTGACTCTTCAATAAACTATCTTCATACTTTAGATTCCACTTGCTTGACATTTTAGGACTGTTGTGATCTGCAGGAGTGCCTCTCCCAAGCCCACCCATTAAAGGCATTTTGATTTTTTTTTTCCACCCTCTAGGACTACTGAGATGTGACAGGGTTTCAGGAAGTAGAACTTAGAAGAAGAAAGCCGGGCCTTTGAGAATATGTCTTTGAGGAGGATGTGGGAACCGCAACTCTTCCATGTCTCTCTTTTCATTTCAAGTTGCCATGATATGAGCTGTACCATGTGCTCCTGGTGGGATCTTCTGGAACATTGAAATTGATTCCCTCACTACATACCCCAAGTGCCCCGGGCCCCAAAATGACAGAGACTGCAAGCTCTAAGCATTCTTCTTTGTAAGTGGTCAGAAAGCTGACTATACTGGCTTATGTTTCTGAACATGTTTTTGAACAGTTAGATAATATTTCCTGTTTCCCAACACTAACGTTTGTTCTCCAGACCGTTCCAAATTCCTACGAGGTCTTTACTTGGGAATAAACTAGACCATTATGTTTGACTATCAAGAACTCAGAATGACTACTCATGATGACTTTGAGGGTGGCAATTTACGTGATACCTTCCATTTGATTTGGGATTTCTCGGTTTCCTCCCGGAGGGTCATCAAATCGATTCACCCTCCACAAGGCAATAGTTTTAACCCCTTGATTTCCAATGTTACTAATTTAAAGAGGATAGTCATTTGCTTTCGGAGACTATTAGAGGGGCTGCAACGGAAGAGCCACAACAAAGGCGGTTTTTAAAAAAGACAGAAAAGCTAAGCCTTTTAGAAGGAAATATGTCAAACACATTAAGCACCTAGATTCATATTGTCAGTGGAATAAACTAATAACTTTGACTCTGACTTCAAAGAGCCAGGGCAGCAAGGGAAATCATGATTATATAAGCCTAATTACTTGATAAAAAGAAATGTAATTTTATTCCAGGCAGTAATTTTCATGGGGTTGAAACAAGAAGAAAGGGCACAGGGTGGCGGGGAGATCAGAACACCCAGCTTTGGAGGCCCTACTTCTTCATCATCCAGCAGTTTGAACTGGAACTACTTACCTAACTTAGTCTCTTCACAAATATAAAGAATATTTTCTGATGAAGCTAAGGGGTAAAGATCAAAGAGAAATACTCCTACAGGTTATCATTGCCTAATGAATTCAGACATGTTCCCAGGGCGAGCCTTCTCTCTCATCTCCCACATCCTGCAGGAAATTCATGTAGCCCTTTCCTGTGCTGCTCATCCCTAGGTAATCATAAGAGTTTTCTCTCAATGTTCAACACACACACACACACACACACACACACACATATACACACACACACACACACACACACACACTCACATGAGAGAGAGAATGAGAGAGAAAATGAGAGAGAGAATGAGAGAGAGAGAGAGAGAGAGAGAGAGAGCATGCACTAAAATCATGTGGCAGTGCACAGGCGAACAGATCCACCTCTGCTGACACATTACCCTGGGCCTATCCTCAGGACATGCAGACGCATGGCCTTTTCCTCTGACCATTACTGGTACAACGGTTACTTCCATGCCTGGTGTCTGGTGCAGCCAGCCTGCCACATAGGAGCCTGTGTATTGTCAATTATTCAAAGTCTTGATGGAGCTAAGCAGAGCTGTGGCTTTTTAAAAAATCCTTCATGCATCAAAGGCAGGCAGTGGGATGAACACGGCTTTCCCTGTGCTGCACCCTCAGGGAGCCGCATGGGTTTGGCGTCCGTGTTTCACAGGCAAATAAAAACAGTTTATGTGGCATTTGTTCCCCCAAATCTGTATCCATCCCAGATTCCCTGCATTCAGTTTGAGGATCTCTGAAGTTGTGTCAGAAGGTGAAAGGTCATGGCTCAGCCTACAGTTCTCAGAATTGCCCCCACCGGAACATTCTGTAACAGCAGCAGGCGTCCTGGGATGGATCTGTGGGCTTAACTCTCTATTCGAACTGTATAAAGGGTTTTCAGAGTGACCCGTTGGGTCCTCATGTACCCACCCTCAAGCCTCCTTGGGTCTCCGTGTGAAGACTCAGACATCACTGAGTCCCATTCTGACTAACAGCCTTGAGTTAAAACGGGGTCCCAGGATGCACCGGCCGAGTGCTCAGAGGTAGTGGACAGAAGAAGCAGGAACAAAGAAGGAAAGAGAAGCAAGGCCACAGAGGCTTGTCCAAGACAAAAAGGGGCAGTTCTGTAAATGTTGAGTGACTGAAAAATCATGGTACGATTGTGATCACATTATATATATGTATACATGTGTACATATGTATATATGTATGTATACATGTATATGTATACATGTATGTGTTATATGTGCACGTATATATGTGTATGTATATGTGTGTATGTATATATGTATAATGTATATATGTATGTGTGTATGTGTATATGTGTGTATATATGTATATGTGAATAGATGTATATGTGCATATATGTAAATACATGGATATATGTATGTATGAATGTATGTGTATGTATATGTGTATATGTATATATGTATAATGTGTATATATGTATGTGTATATGTGTGTATACGGTATATACGTGTATATGGTATATATGTGTATAGATATATATGTATATGCGTATATGTGAACAGATGTATATGTGCATATATGTAAATACATGGATATATGTATGTATGAATGTATGTGTATGTATATGTGTATATGTATATATGTATAATGTATATATGTATGTATGTGTATATGTGTGCATATGGTATATACGTGTATAGATGTATATATGTGTATAGATGTATATATGTATATGTGTATATATGTAAATACATGTATGTATTTGTGTGTATGAATGTATATGTATATATACTGTTTTCTACCACAATCCTGGATTATAACTCTCTCCTAAGTAAGCCAACTCTAATCTCCTACTGCCTTGACATGGTTGTAAGAAAATTCTCTGTCTGTCTTTAGAGCAGAGCCTCGTTCATTCCATCAGTGACTTTGTTCTATACACTGGAGGGAAATTGCCACAGAGAACCCAAGGATATTCTGAATAGGCAAGCCTTGCTGGGCTTCCTTCCCCAGCCTGTCTGTCAGTAGCTATGCTCCTGCAATCCAATTTCCATAAAACTCAAAAGAAGGCTCTGAGAGCTTCCAGGATGCTGACCATCAGACTGCTGGAGGGCTACATAGTCCAGGGTGCATGGAAGCCAGGCAACTTATGTCATTCATACATGGGCACACACACACACACACACACACACACACACACACACACACACACATATATATCTAAAAATAGAACTATTTCTCATGAGCTGCTTGAGTGAATAAGTCCCAACAGGGGCTTGAGAAAACCTTATTAGAGCCACACAATGTATACGTATACACACACACACATACACACACACACCGCCAGTGTTTGTAACCGGCATCCACGCCTGGCTGAACTGAGTCTAACAACTCCAGGCTGTCCTGTGCTTGGTACTGTGTGCTTGGTACTGCATGCTTGGTACTGCGTGCTTGGTACTGCTACTGAGAAAGACCTTCACACCCTTCCGGGCCACACAAGTCTCCCGGGTTTACTATGATCTGACACCAGGGGAAAACCAGGAGGGGCTGTGTTTGTCCAAAGCACAGCCATGTATGGGGGGATGCGAGGTGGTTTGTGTGGCTGGGCTTCAAGTGGGGTTTTCAATTCTGTTAACTGCCATAATATATATGCAAGCAAATCCAATTACTGATGCTAATGAGCCAGGGTATTTAAATGCAAATCACTTCTGCTTAAGTCTCTGTAGTTAAAGGAAGCATTGCGTGGAGGTTAACAGTATGGGGTTCTGAATCAGACACTTCTTTAACATTCGAGTTTCTGTTGGAGCTAGCAAGAATTTGGTCACCACGGGGTGACCGTATTAAATCCAATAACCTATGTAAAACTTTTAATATCTTGCATAAAATGTTGTAAGCGTCTGGAATCATTCTTTGTTTATCTGTTTATTTTGAGCAGGACCTCGCTACGTAGCCCAGGCTAGCCTTGAACTTACAAGCTTTGGCCTGTCACTGTCTCTCAGGTTCTGGAATGACAGGAGTAAGCCATGCTTGGGCTTAGAAGACTTATTTTCATTTCCCAGTTCTTACCATATATGGAAGGGATGGAGTTATACTGGGGAGGCAGAGGGAAGCCGCTTTGTTACTACAATACAGAAAGCTGTGAGCATGAAAGTTTTTTTCCAGCATAATATTTTATGCATTCATACTTGTTATTATGTCTTGTTACTGAAAGACACTCTAATAAACTTGTGTGGATTTGAAAGGGATGGTAATGGTTAATATGGACGCTCGACTTGTGAGGGTTGAGAATCTCCTAGGAGACCAGTCTTTGGGGCTCTCTAGGTTTCTAGAGGCAGTTAATTGAGGTGGGAAGACCGCCTCCAAATGCAGCCAGCATCCTTTCCGAGCGGAGAACTCAGACTGCAGAGAAAGGAAAAACTGAGCAAACCATCAGCCTTCCTCCCTCTGCTTCCTGACAGTGGCCACAATGCCCCTCACCCCAGCTGCCTCAAACTCTTGCGGCTAAGCCTTCTACACCATGAGGGGCACACTCCCCAAACCCCTTCTTTCTCAAATGGCTTTTATCTGATATTTTTGTCACAAGAGCAAGAAAAAAAAATAACTAACACAGGGATTCTGCGGGAGAAACTGATTTCAATTCTGATTTCAAAATATTTCTGTGACTAGGAACTTAGAGGAAGGGGTCCCTGCCAGGAGAATCCCTGTGGATACCCCCTAGGTTCCTAAGGGGGTTCCACTTCCTGGAAGACATCACAAGAATGACTGGTGTCCGCTGCAGGATGTGTAGACAAGGAAGGCTCAGAGGAACACAAGGACGGGGCTTGACAAGTCACTGTCTTGGTCCATTCGTGCAGCTGGGGGAAAAAAAAATCACTCGAGTATTTTATAATGAACTCCTTGCGGTCTCGGCGACTGGCAGGCCAAGATTGTTTATCTCACTTATATCAATATGACTTCATAGAATGTTTTATACTCTGAAATAGAAGCCAAGACCCAAATGACTTATTTTAGCCATCAAATTGTTGTCCCTCTTTCGTTTGGCTCATGTGTCAATTCAATGAGAGGAGATAAGCATCGAGAGCCACACAGTCAGCACTGATACACAAGGGAGAGAGAGGGTGAGTGTACCGTGTGAAAGCGTCTCCCACCAAGAAACACACAGCACAAGCCTAACTCCCCACGTGGGGGGTCATCCTGACTGCATTCCAATGAGAGAGATGTCTCTTCCTTTTCTGTTACCACTGCCTACAAAGGAAAGCCATCCAAGAGGCTTCAGGATCGCCTTGACATTACAGTTGGTATATGGCAGACTTATTAGCCCGGGGTTCCAACACTGGAGGTAACACCAGCCACTGTTAATTGCTGCTTAATTCCACGGATGGGAGAGGGATGGAGAAAGCAAAGGCTGCCTGGAGCCGAGTATGTTTGCAGGTGTGTGCAAACTTGAACTGGCACCCCCTCCCCACCCCCTGTTCCTGATAGTGTCAAAAGTAAAGGGGGCTAGGTGGAGAAGATGAACCCTCTGACCCTGGCTGGGAAGCCGCAAAGGCAGCGAGGGGGAACCTACATACACTGCAGATAGTTAATTAGAACTCTTAACCATGGAACACTAAAGAACAAGATCCTCTCAGAGCCTGTCGCTGGGAGCCTGGGCTGTCCGTGGCAGAGGAAGGCAGGAGAGGTTTTGGTGCAGTGTTGGGTCTGAGCCAAAGCTCGTGGTTAGGAAAGGCCAGACTGTTAGTGACCATACAAGCCTGCCTGCTTATGGCTCATGAAAAGCTACTGGGGCTAGAGAGATGGTTGTGTGGGTAAAGTGTTTGCAAGACATGCGAATCGAAGTTGGATTCCCCAGAACCCACGTGAGAAAGCAAGGTGTTGGTTTAGGCTTATGATCCTTGGATCAAGGAGGCAGAGACAGGCAGACTCCACATGGCCCAGCCTAATTGGCAAGTTCCTGGCCAATGAGAGTCCCTGTCTCAAAAACCAAGGAGGAATGACATCTAAGATACCACATCATTCTGTTCCTCCAGGAGCATCGTTCCCTGGCCAGCTAAGCTTCTTCTTAGCTTTTGAACTCTGGATAGACTTTGCTCTACATCCATAATGGGCAGACACACACACACACACACACACACACACACACACGCAGACACACTCACATACATGCACACACATACTGATTCACTGCTAATCTCTGCATAATTTTCTCATCCAAAACAAAATATTCTTGGTAGCCCATTTTATAGGCACTGAGTGGTTCCTTCTAAAGCATGGTGCCACCATGAATTTCCCTTCAAATAGTGAGAACTCGGGGCCCCGATACCAGGGATTGGTGAGAAAAACCGAGCATATTTAGAGGAGCGGGAGAGACGTGGGAGTGAGCTTTATATAGGACAAGGGTAATGCTCCCCCGACAGACAGAAGGGCTGAGATTGCAGGGCATGGCTGCCAGTGTCTTGGTGATCTGTGCTTCCAGTGAGGAGGCTCTTAGGATGACACACGGAGACACCAAAAGTCAATATTGTAACAGCAGGTTGCTGTTACAGCAAAGCCCGTTGGTCACGGCTGGCTTTCTGGAAATGCATCTGCAAGCTGCTCTTTATCTGCCTTAAGCCTCCCAAACCTCTGGCCTCCACGTTTGTCTATGGCAGTCATAGTGGAGCAATGCCTGGATCCAGCCCCATCCAAACAGCTCCCACTGGTATCATTTACCCAAAAGGATTCTGGGAGATATAGTTTAAAGACTCACTCTTACATCGCACAGCCCCTTCAACGGGGGCTGAAAGCAAAGTGACAACATTTTTAATGAAAGTATAAAGAAAAATGACCTACTTTTTTCTTTATGCAAACATTGTGTCTTGCGGGGTCTCCGGGAGTCAGGCAGGGAGAGCAAATGGTCTCCTTTGCTGGTGGTGGTTTGTTCTGTGTTCCGAACTGTGTTTTGAAAAGTCAAAGTGACCACATGAAAATAATTAGAGCAAAATGTTCTTCTGGTGAGATGGTTTTTGTGAAGCTGAAGTGAAGTAGGCCCCAATTTAGCCTGACTTGTACAGGAGAAATGGCTGGTTTGTTACACCTACAGGTCTCAAAGCTGACTGAATTTATGCAGCTGTTTTTTATATTTGGATGCTGGTGGTGAACTTCAAAACTGTGATTGCATTCAGTTCATGTGCCTTGAGGTCTTGGTCTTCTGGTACAATTTTAGAAAACAAACAAAAAAATTTACAGGAACCGCAAGAGATGATAAATTAATAAAATCAAGCATCCCTCAGCTAATCTGAACACATTCACCTCTTAGGGAGGGCATAAATGCATAGAACTTCTGATTAAAACATATGAGGATTGTCCATTTCCTGGCCTCAGTTTATGAGCTATTGTAGGATAGATATTTGGTCTCTGCCTCTGAGCACACAGTCTCTAAAACCCTTTGACTATTCAAAGTGATAAGAATGTGGTTTTCATGCTAATAAAATCACTGTTGACTGCTGCATCCGAAATAGCTCTAGGATGAGGGGGGTGGTCCCCAGAGTCTAAGATAAGCCCTCCCACCCTCCGCTAACTAAGGAGAGCAGAGGCGGAAGGTTGATCACAGTGGTTGGTGATTTGGTCAGTCACTCTTACATAATAAAAGAGACATAAGAACCTAAAGGAGCCGGGTGTGGATAAGATTCTGGGTAGTTGGAGACTCCTGAGGTGGCTAGCTTATAGGAGGGATGGAAACTCACCTCTTCCACAATGCCTTGTTCTATGCATCTCCTGCATCTGGCTGCTGGCCATCCCCTTAATAAGAAAACAGAGAATAGAAGCAAAGGATCACACCTAGTTGTAGGACATAAGAGCAGATCGAGGCACACAGGGCCCTTAATGTATTCATTTAGGAGCCCAGGCTATCACTGTGATTGCCCATTGTCATCAGATGTGAGGTGGCATGGTAGGGCAGGGCCTTCAGCTGGTGAACCATTACACCGTCTCCAAGTAGATGTGCAGTTGAATTCAAAGTCACCCAGCTGGTGTCAATGGCAGATTTCGTTAGGTAGTAAAGTATTTGCAGATGGGGGTGGGGATGGGGATCCCCACATGTATTGTGGAAGAGTCAGTAAGTAATGTGAAAACCCAATGGGAATGACTTGTGTCTGCATCCTTCCTCTGTCTACCAGATCAGCCACACTGTGTGCTAGGTGTTTGGCAGAACAAATCCAACTTTCTTTGCTCTTGAGTGGTGGGAAAAAATTTCTCCTCTCTATTCCTGTGGACCTACTATGATCTTAGTAATAACGGCCATCTTTGACTATTGACTTCAGTCCGACTACACCAACCATCAGATGAGGTATTCAGGATGCCGGAAGGTGGGGTGAGCAGGCTTCTCCCCAGATGCTAGAATGTGCATTCTAATCAACCCTAGCTTTGCAGCTGTCAAGGCCTGAAAGGAAAGGCAACCTGCTAAACCAAATCGCGAAGGTTCTCGGAATTATCTGGGGGCATATTTGGAAAATTAAAATCAATATTAAACATGAACACATTGAAAGATTGCATTCTTCAGCAAGCCTCCAAAGGTTCCAGGTTCTTTGAAGCGATCCATTTTTTCTCTCCAGGATTTATGAGCTGCCTGTCAACAAATTTAATTGGATATTTATTGAAATTAATGGCAGCTGTGGCTGGTTGAACAGGAGTTACTTTAGGTTTGGCGCTAACTTTTGTTTGTTTGTTTATTTACTTATTAATCTATGATGTTTTCTCCTTCTCTTGCTATTGTGTGCTGCAAGCCGATGAAGTCCCAAGCAAAAATGAATGGAGTGAGAACTGCCACAGAATACCAAGAGCTTCTCCCACCACCCTTTACAGAATGCGACACCATTGCCAATCGGACCTTGTCTCCCGTCCCTAGCTCATCACTGGTCATATTTTCTAAAAGGCCCATTTCGTGAAGACTTCGGGAAGGGAGTGCGCAAACACACAGCCCGAGTTCAAAGAGCTCTGCACCTGGTCTGCTTGCCCAGAAAACCTTGTAGCCATTCCCGTGACCTTCGGTTTTCCTCTTTGTGAGTCCAAAGGCTTGGCAACTGTAGAACAGAGCTGGATACTGGATTGTAGCTCCAGAACTGGTTGTTACCATTCATCTCTGGGACAATCAAACAGGCAGGTGTATTTTATTGATCTTGATTTTAACATACAGCTGTACATTTACAAGAATCCCAGACTGGTTCCAAGCAACAAAGAATATCAAAAGAAGAAGGTGTTGCTATAAGGGAAGAACTAGACCTGGCTTGGTGGCACATGCCTCTGACCCCAGCACTCTGAGGACCCTGAACTGTAGGCCAGTCTGGGCTACCTAATGAGACCTTTTCTCCAAATCCAAACCAAACCAAACAGCTCTAATACTTACTTTTTTTCTTTCTCCTTTCCAGTCTCCCAGGATTATAAATAAACGATCGCTGACTTACTTATATTTTCCAATAATTTACAAGTGCACAAAATCAGCTCCTTTCCTCGTCATTCCCTAGTCTGCATCTCTGCTTTGAGATGCAGGGATCTGAACTCTTGGCTAATTCTTCAGGATCTTCTGAGGCAGCTGACTTAACAGGCTATGTCCTTGAGCTGGCTTGTGTCTCCACATAAGTTTGTGGCTTCCTAAGAGAAGGGGTTGTTGTTTGCAGTGCTGCTGGCCAGGCAGTGAGCTCTCAGCAAAGCCTTACATAGCCAGAGCCATCATTCATGAGCATTCTGCCGAGAATATCATGGCCACTGCAGGAACAGAGGACGCATGCCTGACTTTTAAGGAACTTGATAAACTTTGAGGAAACAAGAGACTGGCTCTAAGATAAAAGGAAAGTAGGCCGGAGTCATATGGCTATAGAGGCACAAGCTGGCCCTGCTCAGAGGATCTGAGCGGATTCTTCACGTATGTGTGGGGTGATGGTGGCTATGTGCATGTATGCCTGTGTACACGTGGGTCTATGTAGGCACATAGGCACATGTGTGCATGCAAGTGGAGGCCAGAGATTGATGCTGGGCCTTTCTGTCTTTTTGATCATCCTTCATCTTATGTTTTTGAGACAGTGTCTCTTGCTGTACCTGGAGTTGACTAATTCTGTTAGATTAACTGTCCAGAGAGCTCCAGGGATCCTCTGTTTTCCTCCCCAGAACTAGGATCATAACACAAAACATGCATTTGTGTCTTGTTAATGTTCTTTCTTAAAAAGTGAATACTAGAGATATGTTGTTAATCCCACTAGGGGAGAATGTGACCATTACCACAATTTTTGAGTCAAATTTGAAGCAAGCTTTATTAAATAATGGCCAGTATGGCGACAGACACTGGCCAGGTCCATACTTGAGATTTCTAGAGAATGGCACCAAAAGTCCGAGGCTTATAGAGGCAAACCCCACGGACTACATCCTTCCCACCTTCAGCCATTCAGGGGCAAACATACATCCCTGTTGCCAGAAATATTAATAAATGAACCTGCCAACTCTCTCCACAGTGCCAGACCACTCTTCCTCGATCCAGACCACGCTTCTTCTATCCTGCTGCTGCCCACCAACTCTCTGGCCACGCTGGACCACTGCGCCGCGCCAACCCTGCCCAGCAGGAATTAAGACACGACACAACAGGTTCCTTCTCTTAGCAGTTTACTCAGGATACTTTACAGGCAGCATTGTGGAGAGGTGAGTCCATGAACCCTACTCAGGCACAGCTTATATCCCCTAGTAGGAGCCCATGAACTCAATGCCACGTGTCATCTCTCCATAGGCCAGGGAAAACAC
>JADRCD010236622.1:12698-38562 GCA_019843815.1 Montemys delectorum | reverse complement strand
CGCTGCTCTATAGATGAGGCGGTGTGGCGCTGCTCTATAGATGAGGCATGGGGCGCTGCTCTATAGATGAGGCATGGGGCGCTGCTCTATAGATGAGGCAGTGTGGCATTGCTCTATAGATGAGCTGGTGTGGCACTGCTCTATAGATGAGGCAGTGTGGTGCTGCTCTATAGGTGAGGCATGGGGCACTACTCCATAGGCATGGGGCACTGCTCTATAGATGAGGCGGTGTGGTGCTGCTCTATAGATGAGGCGGTGTGGCGCCGCTCTAGAGATGAGGTGGTGTGGCGCTGCTCTAGAGATGAGGCATGGGGCACTTACCTTTCAGTACCAGGAGCACTCTGTGCTTTAACTTATGGTGGGCTGTGGAGCTGAAACGCACTGTCATTGTGTACCCAGCTCAACACTGATGTGAGCATCCAACACCATCGTCTGGAACTGAGTCTACTGTTCACTGTTTTTACCGCACTTATATTTACTTATAGTTCAGGTTCAGTTCAAAAGGGGAGGGCAGGGACAAGGTATCCACAAAAACACACCAAGCTCCATGACTCATGGCCTTGCTCTCTAAAATGTGTCCACCCTGTCCCAACATGGAACACTTGAAAAAAAGGCATGATACTTATCCAAAAGAGGCAAATAATGCATTTGCATTAGAGACATTACTTAGTTCACTGGTTTCGCAATCTTTTAAAGGCTTCTTTTATGTCAACCTTTTTTTTTTCTTGGTTTGTTTGTTTTTTTATTTATTTTCTTCAGTGTTCAATGTGTGCTCACAAATCTTGCTGCAGCGTACTTACCACCACACAATGTTCCACATATTATAAAGTGCATGGAGTTGTAAACACACAGAGGGACGTAATTACATGTAGCAGATTTAAGGGCTAATTCTTTGCCTTTTTTTTTCACTCTGAATTTTATCAACATAATTATTTTCTGACTGCAGACTAACACTCTGAAATTGACAAGCATCCATTAAAGCAAGAATTTGTTCACCAAATTGTAAAACAATGAGCTGTAGGTTTGCATGAGCCCATTGTCATAAAGAATTAGTATGGCTTTGTTCTGGAAGGGGGAAAAGCTAATGATTTCGAAACAGCAGGTGACCAAACACACTCCTTTTTTCCCTCCCCTGTTATCAATTTGTGATGAAGTCATTAGGAGCTGGGGCCAGGACCAGGAGGGCCTGTTCTTAGCAGATAGGCTTCTAGGAGCCTACTGCAGAGATCTGCACTGCCTTGCTTATACGTGTATTTTTTTCCTTTACTTAGACACTCCCAGTATTGAAAAGCTACTCTCCAAGGACTGGAAAGACAAGCTCCTGGCAATGGGATCAGGGAACTTTGGAGAAATAAAAGGTAGGAAGTGCATGCCTGCTTTTATCCAGAATGTTCAGCAATGGAGCTGCTATTTATTCGTGGTTATGGAACACTTCTGTCCCCAGCCCCTTTGATCCAAGCATGCTCTGGGACCGGCCTCTCCTGTAGCTGGAAACAGATAGTGTCTGTCTGTGTGTGTTCTGTTTGCACTGTCTACAATCAAGGATGGGGTGTTTGTTGTTGTTGTTGTTGTTGTTTTCTAGACAGCACAGACCCAGTCTGTGGTATGCTCAGCTTCTCTTCCTCATATATGACTTAAGTGATTTACCTCAAAGGAAAGAACATGTCAACAGCACAGCAAGGTTAGAAACAGTGCCTTGTAGATCATCACTCACACTCTATATCTGAAGTATGCACAGGTAGAGTGGATGGCTGGAGCCGCCAAACATCAGCAAGGAAGACACAGTACAAGGGTGTTTCAAGTCAATGTCAGAGATGCTTCTGCCTTGGGCTTATTTGAATCAGCAATTACAATTAATAAAAGCTCTCTGTGGGCCTCAGAAGACACTGAATATTCCTATTGTAACAAACTTCCAGTACAAGGGAAGAGATTGAATGTTTTCATGTAGAAATGGAGGCAGATGATCTCTTCAATTAGTTCTAAACCAGCACTTCTCAGAAGACAGTGGGCAGCGCACAGCTCTCTGCTACTGCCAAGGATACTTGTGACTCTAATTCTAAAGTGATATTAATTTTGGGAATGTCAAGATAGGGTATTATATTTTTTTATGAACTGTGGTGCTTATTCCTAACAGGTGCTAAAGGTAAATTTCATGCATCTCCAGATTAATATTAGTGTCTATGTAGACACCCACCCGTTTAATTTTGTGGTGCCTGAGTCAAAGAGTTAGTCTCAGCCTTAAGGTTCTGTCCCATCCAAGTATTCTAGAAAGAAGCAAAGCATTTACCTTTTCAACTATTTCTCCTACTAGAGACCATTTATATCTGGCTGTTCGGAAAGTTCTAGAAAACATTTGACTGATGACTTTCCATGCTTGTCAGTCATTTGATGTTGCCTATGTTCTGGCTTTGGGGGTTGTAAATGGGTAGGGAGAGTGAGTGGGTATACATCACCAAGTTTGTTGGACAACATCAATTTTGGGAGAAAATTTAAATGAATAGTTAGCAAGCCTCAGAGCTTGGTAGAGCCTAAGGAGAAAGCAGAGAAGAGCTTCACTTTTTGGAGCATCAAGCACTTCAGCTTTTTGGTGGACTTTTAACCCACGATCCCTGAGGCAAAGGATGTATAGTGCCTGCCTCTTGCTTTCCCCCACCGACCTCAGCCATCACCAAGAGTGCAGCAGAGAGGACTGCCTGCCTGCCTGCCCCAAGCCTTGTGATCCTCCCTCCTCTTCCTTCATAAGTCAGACTTGAAAGTCTCAGCAGCAGTGATGGTAGGCTTAGGGGAAGAAGGCTCTGTGCTCTGCTTTGAGGCTAGCCTGGGGCTACTTTAGGATGCTCTAGTAAAACCACAAAAGAAGTTTCTGTCTTTAATTTTGAGCCTTTCAAGCTTCACATTCCGAACCCAAGTCCACTCATTGTCCTCCGGTTCTGTTCAAAAAAGCTGTTTCCAGAAGCATTTTGAAAGCAACTGTATGTCTTTCTTCTGCCAGGGTATGGTTATTAGGTGTCCAGCTCAGGTTCCCAGAGAAGTGTGGAAAACAGCACTGAGTTTCTTGGCCTGCTGACTGTGTGTGACAGTTGCAATTACGAATCTTTGTTCATAAGTGCAGAGGATACAATAGAAGATTGCCTCTGGGGGTAAATGAATTTGGGGGGTCAGGCGCTAAGATTAGGCAGTGCCTAGGAATGCGGTTTCTCGCCACCCCAGAAGTAAGAGAACAATAGCAGCCTTGTTTCCAAGACCCGTTTTATCCCAGGCAGAGGGAAGAAGGTGTGAGGCTAACAAATTTGTGTGCTGTTTCTGGCTGGGGGAGGGCAGGAGTGGTCCTGTGCACTTTTTCAAGATATAAAAGCAGGAAGGTGCTAAATGGTTGTTGCTTGGTTTGCCAGCGATCATTTCATGCAATAGATGAAAAGTTTTGGGGATGGGGGGGGTGATGATTGTCCGGTTCACAGCATTTACTGGCTCTCCCCGGGCCCTGGTAAGCGCCCCTCTGTTGATCTCGGAGAGTTTTTTATGTAATTTTTTTTACTCAATATTGGACATGAAAGAAATTAGATGAAGAGAGAAACAGGGGAGAAGAGAATAAGGGAGCAAGAGAAATGAGAAAGAGGAGAGGGAGAAGGAAGGAGAGAGGAGGGTGGGGCAATGGAGAAATCCTCTTGCAGAGTTCACACTGCATCTAAACCAGTTGTTACACTCTGTTCTTTGGTGCTTTAGCTTTAAGGTCTTAACCAATGAATGACTTTCAAGGCATTTGAACAAATTAGTCAGACCTTGGAAGCTTTACAAAAGGGTTTCTCACTGTTAACACTCGAAAAGAACAAGCGGCAAAATGGTCTTCAGTTAGGAAGAATACACAGGTTTGATGGACAATGGCTATCCATAAATAATTACGTTTCAGTTCTAGCTCACACTCTCTCTTCTCAAGAAACAATATTAACAGAAGTTACTTGTTTCTTGTTTTTACATTTATTTGTTATGTGCATGTGTATGCACATCTGCATATGTGCTTACGTGTAGGTCAGAGGGTGCATTCCTAGAAAACAGTTCTCTGCCTCTATCAGGTAGGCACTAGGGCTCAGACTCAGCCATCAGGCTTGGCAGCAAGTGCCGTTAGCCACAAAGCCGCATTGCTGGCCATTAAAGTTCCCTTTAAAACAAAAACAAAAACAAAAACGTTAAAACATTTTGCCTGGTATTGTACCACTTTGCACTCTGGCCCTTTGGAGATGCAACGCATTCGGGTTTTAAAGACTTAGTAGAAATCACCAGCTCCTGTCCACATGCAAGGCTCCCAGGGTCTAGTTTGGGAGAAACTCTTGCTCTGCAGAGCTCTGCCTGAGGAAATGGTCTCTTCCCTTTGCCTCAGACATATTGCATCACTGGGATCTCTCAGAGACCTTCTATGTCATTTGCAGCAAAAGCTCTGTGCAGCAGTGGTGAGCAAGGTGACAGGTGCCTTTTGTAGCCTGGAGGTCAGTGGGGGCGGGGAAGTGGTAAGCACACTCCAGCTGGCTACCAGTGAGGCCCACAGCAGCTCAGCTGAAGGTCTCTGAATTGGCACTTCAACTGAGGACAGTGTCTGGGGATCCATGATGGCTTTGACTAGTCTAAATAGGCCGTTCCTTTTTCAGGCAAGCGACCACTACTTATAACTTGCTGTATACACTTGTAGAAAATAATATCCATGTCTACATGCAGACATCTCTCATTTATTTCTCCCATCGCTGTAATAAAAGCAGGACACTGACTGGGAGGTTTGCTGGCTAGGTTTCTCAAAAAAGTCCAGGACACGGCCACCACTAGACTTGTTTGAATAGATCTCTCTTGCCTGGGACTCAAAAGTTCTACTCTACTAGTTAAATCTTACAAAATGTTATGTATTTAGTGTAGAAGGAAATGCCAGCTGCTCTTGATAATATAAAAATATGACTACTTCAAGTCCAGAATTTTGCTGTTTCTAGATGACATACGGGCAAACACTAAACAGCTCTGGATTCATGTCAATAATCCTTTGGGCAATACAATTGCCTTTGAGCTCAGGAATTAAGCACAGGCTGTGTGGAGTCAATACCTGGATTAAAATAATCTCTCAGGTGATGTACATTTTTGAAATAGACAGGAATATTGAGTATGTGCCTTGAAAGAGGTGATTATTCTATTTAAATGGCATTAAGACAACTTGAAAATATGCAGTCACAGAACAGAAATCAGCCACAAGGTTTTTTTGGTTATTTGTTTTGTTTTGCCTTTTTCAAGGAAGAGATATAAATCCTGGTGAGACAGCTTGGTCAGTTGGTAAAGAGCTTGCATTGCAAGCTTAAGGACGTAATTTCAAGCCCCAGACCCATGACTACAAACTAAGCTAGATCTAGTATCATGATTGTTATCTCAGGACCAGGAAGCAGACAGGTGGATCCCTGGCATCTTGACAGGCCAGCTAGTCAAGACTTCTTGGCTCGTTCTGGGCTATTAAAGGACGCTGACTCAAAGACTCAATTGGACTGTATCTGAGAAATGACTCATTTAGACTTTTGCAAATTTAAAACAGGTAAATATTTTCATGTGCACTTGCTTCTGTCACTTGGGAAGGTATCTCAAATACCCTCGTTTTAGGCCCATAGTTGTTTAAGGACCAGGAGCATTACCATGAGTAACCTGTGAGGGACATATTTGCACACCTACCGAAAGCATGTAAGTCTGCACAGTTTCAGGGAAGATGGGACTGTTGATTTCCTGTGAGGCCTGATACACACTGAAGATGTTTAATAAAGAGTCAACCAGATGTCAGGTACATCACATGGAGTTATTACTTCCAAATAAATGTTTATGTTTCAATTCCCCAAGCTCACTTTCTACCCTTTGTAGTTGCTTCTAAGTAATGTCTTCACATTTTATTAAAAAATATTTTAAACTTTCACGAGACTGAAGACAGTCTGATGACACAGAGTGTTGCAGTGCTCCTAAAAATTCAAAGCATCCGTGACTTCCATGGCCCACTAGGTGGCTTGCTTTTGGGTGCACAAGCAACTTTGGGGATTGGGAGGCATGATGCTGCCAGATCTCAGTGGGTGGTGGGGCCACGGGTGTGGAGTTTGACATCCATTGTATTGCATGAAAGATGGATGCTTCCTTAGGCTTGCTTCAGGTGTGATAGGAAATACTTAGATTGTATCTTATCTGATCTTGTATTAGAAAAAGCAATAACATCATCAACATCGTTATCCAGCCTTTTAAAACAATTTACAGGCTTGAGAGAAAAACTGAAATTGTAAAATTGTAGACACAGACCCCTCCATAGCTTGTGAAACTATGGTCTGGGGTGGTTTAGTACAACCTTCCACTTTTCTAGCTTCACACTAATCTTAGTAAGGAGGCATGTTGCAGCCACAGCAGTGAGCAGTCATGTGACCCCAATTTTTCCCGGTATCCAGGGAAAATAAGGTTATGTCTTGTGGTTTCTATTTCCTCATCTACTCATTTAAGGGAAGTCACAATTAAGTATTTATTGTTTATCACTTCATGAACAACTTCCTTGCAAAATTATTGTGATAGTTGCCCTATCCCAGTTCATAGATTGTCAGAAACTGACATTAACCAGAGGCAGTTATCTAAACCGTATACTGTAGTTGTGGTATTAATATAGTCTGTGCCTTCTACATGACGTGCAGTGTCTGTCTTTCATAACATTAGACAAGACGATCTCTAAGGGCCTTTAAATAATCAGAACACTTCTAGACAGCTCCCATGACGAGCCCCCATGAAATTCCAGCCAGAGTATTTGGTGCCCAGCTTTCCCCAAACATACATTCCTATGTCTTCAGCTGTTCACAGGCTAGCCTTCCTAACTTTACATCACACGCTAGCCTTCCTAACTTTACATCACATGCTAGCCTTCCTAACTTTACATCACATGCTAGCCTTCCTAACTTTACATCACATGCTAGCCTTCCTAACTTTACATCAGGCCAAATCTTTGAAACCAGAGCATATTTGAGAAGTAAACATCAATAAAAATAATACCATGCAAGGTTCAGTGGTTAATACCATGGCTGTCCTTGAGGAGGACCAGGATTTGGTTCATAGCATCTCCTAAATGGTTCATACTGCCTGTATATAACTCCAGATCCAAGGAATCTAGTGCGCTCTTCTTTCCTCGGCCAATACTAGACACACAAGTGGTGCAGATGTATTTGGAAGTAAAATACCCATATACATACAATAAAAAGGGAGTAATAAAGAAATTAATATATATGACAGCTGTTGACTATAATTCAAACACAGCAAATAGAATGATATGAAAAACTGATTTTAACATCTTAGGTACATTAAGTATGTAAGTGTAATCAGTTTAATAGAAGTTATTTGAATGGTATTAGAAAGGTAGAAGTGTTTGATCTTTATTGAAGATTAGAGAGATGGCTCAGCAGTTAAGTGTTCTTGGTCCTGCAGATTGCAGCTCGCAGTCTCGAGCTGCCCGGTGTGGGTACTGGGAACTGAAGTCAGATCCTCTGCAAGGGCATATGCATATGGCTCCTAAGTCCGGGCCCATCTCTCAACCGTGTCAAGGAAAGCTTGTTAGAATACAATGAAGATTCCTTGATGGGTCAGCCTTGGAGACAGAATTGTGCAGAATTGTGTGGCCTTTGGCCTTTTCCTCGGATTGACTCTATTCATTTAACTAATATATATCAGTTGTCCAGGAAGTATGGGACCTCCTTCTATAGACAACAACAGTGCAGAATAAGCTGGTGTCCTGTTAGCACAATGCTTATAATGCAGCAGGTGATATATTAAAATGAATGTCAATATGGATGCAACATACAGTGCACAATATTGGTTGACAAGGAATGAGGTCTGATCACCTCATTAATATCAGTGTTTAAGAGAGGTTCCTAGAGGAGCTGGCCTTCAGGTTTCTTCTTGAGGGCCTGAGTATTTAATTTGCTATCTCTTCCATATAGTGTTACATTATAGGCAGCCATTATTTTTCCTGGCTTTTCCTGTGCAAAGTACTGACATTCAGAGCCATGCAAATCCCACAGGAGCTGAATTGTAGATGCAACTTGATGAACAGAAGAAGCCAGTCCCGAGAAGTATTCGTCTCACTGGCTATCGACATTATTTTCAACTTCAGGCTACAAATATGACAGCTGATATTGCCGATGATGCTGTCTAGGAATACTGTGATCCTCTTAGTTTATCTAAGAACACTGTGTGATGTTCCCACATGACACAATCACTTAAGGACTTGTTTCTCTGAACACAATCCCCACGCTGGGCTCTGTTAAACTATATACCTCAAATGAGTATGGGAAACAGGAATATCTAGAGACATTTTAGGAATATAAGCCATGAGGGAAACATCTTGAGCCTAGTGATGAGATCATGTGTTCTAAACAATATGCTCCTTCCCAAGGAAATTATCTGGTTGAGTACATGCACTGTGTCCACGAGTGAGACCTTGGTGCAGATGAGGGAGACATAGACAAGCAAAGGTATATGCTGCTGTAGCGGGATCCAAAGAAGCATCCTTGGGAAGGAGGAAATGGTACAGGCACATGATGCAGAAGGATGAAGGAGATTCTGCTTCTCATGCAGGGTTCTGTGAAGAAAACAAAACGAATGCTGCCCCATAATCATGATGACTCTGTGATGGTGGGGGTAGGGCAGTTATTGTTGTTGTGACTTGTGTGGCCTGGTTTGATGTCCTCTTCCGAGCACACCACATTGAACATTTTCCTGAAGTCTCGGTTTGACTGGGGAAAGCAATAGATAGTGGTAGGAGGGATAGAGAAGACTACCTAGGTGATGGAAGAGAGACGTGCCAGGGATCAACACGTGGTTATAGAGACACAGATCCATGAGATGTATGCTCTCTTCCAGGGTGAACAGGATTTCCAATACATTTCCAAGCAAAAAGACACAAAGAGTGACAGGGACACCTGGCTTCCAGCTAGGTTATGGTCCTCACCGAGGCAGGGGAATTGGAGATGGTGCTCAGTCTACAGGATCTTCTCATTATACTAAGAAGCACTCTGACCCACACTGCCTCAGAGGAGCCTATGTGAGCACATGGGACTGTCCCCCCTTGGTTATTAGGACACTGGAAAGAATGACAATGGATATTTCTTTTACCTTTAGTAAGCATTCATTCCAAAAGGGCTAAAGTTGCACTATGGGACCAAACACACGTGTGCTAGAAGCTGGGCCACCAGGATCAATGGCGGTCCTCAAACCACAGGAATATGCTCTGTGACTCTGAATCAGAGATCATTGCACATGAGGAAGTTCCTTAGAGTGATGTGCTGTTTGCCTCTAGGAACTCTGGGTTCAAAGGAGTAGACACTAACTCCTGACATTTATTTTCTGGTCTGAAGTTTTCCCAGGATCTAGGTAATATTCTTTTGTATGTATGTATGTATGTCTAGAATGCTCTTTGACTCTTCAGTAGCCCCTTCTTGTCCACAGGCCACTGGGTGAGCCTCTTTCTACACTGCACAGTCATTTCGGAAAATGAGGGAATTTGGAAGTGGATCCCTCAAGTTTATCATTTTGTTCTTGTGTAGGACTTTGATAGAAACTGAGATCACTGTAAAATTTTTAACTTCTTGTCTAAACTCTTAGCAACCTGAACTTGAATTCTATGCAGTACCTACAAAAATAAAAGCCCCTAGTCTGTCTTAGTAACCCAAGGTGATGGAGCATGAGAAGAGTAAAAAGTGAAGGGGGTTATTCTTTATGACATTCATTAGCCAGAGTTCAGGGCGTGTTGTGTGTCAGGCATCTGCCCTTTGCTTTGCCCGCAGTGGGGAGGAGTTCAGGGTACAGTGGGGTCTTGGTGCCTCAGTGATGATCTGAGCACATAGGGAGCAGTTGCAGGTTACTCACTGGGGAGCAGGAGTAGTAGTGGGGGCCTAGGGTGTGGCTCCTTGGAAGACTGTGAGTGCGCATGCCCCAGGCCCCAGATTCCATCTTTAGTTCTGGAGAGAAGGAACTCTGGAGTAGGCTCAAGGTTCACAAAATTAGAATCAAATGTAAAAATCACACGTCTTATTTTAAACATGAAATATATTTTATCTACATAGCTTAGTGACAGTCTAAAAAGTTTGCTAATCTTTCCTGTCTGGAAAGCCAGAATAGCTTTTTATGATACTCCCTACCAAATACTGTACTTCTGCATACCCTTGCATTGTGTCAGCTTGTAGTGGAGGACCTGTGGTGCCTAAATTATAATGGTGCATGTTTAGGTGATATACATTTTCTAGAAATATAATATCTGCAGAAAATTTAGCAAATATATACATATGAAGAAAAGATTAAGATAACATATACTCTCATCACCTAAAATGGTTACTAAAGGTGTGTGGATCTTTCAGTCTTCTCCCCTGTGGGGATGTGAGATACATGTGATGAGGTGAGTGGTAATGCAAATGCATCATTTCATCCACCTCTTCATGTGAGCAACTATCATGAAGAATTCCCACATCATCATTCTTCAAAAACGGCAATACTCCCCAGTTTAGATGCCCATGATTATTTAATTATTCTGACTCACTATTTAGATAATTATTGGTCTTTTAGAAGTAATGAACCTCCTTAGATATAATATTAACTATTGTCCTGAGCATATATACAGCCTTGGGCTGTGTTCACAATTTGGAGTTTTAATAACGGCACAGCATCTTAATGTCAAATGAAGATTTCCATGATGGAAATCTTCTGAGTTTATCGAGACTGTATAATTCCTGACATAGAATAGTCACACAGCTCATTTTCCTTAGGAAGATGCCTCAGTTGTTATGAAACATAAATTTCTGAGATGTTAGTGGCTTTTTAATAAGTGTTTGTGGCAGTTTTTCTCTTAACCCAGCTAGTTCCTAAATAATTGAGACATGAATATCATATTTACTTAACAAGCTTTAAAGGCACAACAACTGAGCAGTATTATTCTATTTTCATCCTCTAAAATAATCTGGCTACCTCCCAGTCAAAAGCCGCATACTCCTTGCATTTTAGTACTGCTCTGGCTCTCTGGGCTCCAGGTATTCTCTCATGGTGTCTTCTAGACTCATCCCCTGTGGTGAATTCCCACATCCTCTCTCTCTTTCCCCCTCCCTAGCTAGGAGGGAGTCCATCCATATTCTCTGCCCTGCTCAGTCATTGGCTGAAAAGCCCCTTTATTGACCAAACAGGGAGTGACTGGGGAGAAATGTGCACAACACTGAGACAGAATTCTCAGAATAATGACTGTAACCAGATATGGTGGCACAGTAATGAGCATCTGAATAACACAAAGATCGCCTTTCCACAATACACAGAAACATTACACCGACACTAAAGTATATTAACTTGAGTGCCATGATCTAGTAACCAACTGCCCTAAACAAAGCTAAGTGTTCATAATAAGAAATATTATAAATAAGGGCTAGGAAGATAGCTCGGTTGGTTAAATACCTACTCCACAAATTTGATTGCCTGAGTTTGCATGCCAGGTACCCACATAAAAAGTCAGAAATAACAGCCCTGGGACTGTGGAGACAGGAGAATCTCTGGGGCTCTCTGACTACCCAGTTTAACGGACTATGGACTAGGACTAGGTTCAATTATTCATTTGACTAAAATGGTATGCAAGAGTAGCTTTTGCTTCTGCACACACACACACACACACACAGAGAGAGAGAGAGAGAGAGAGAGAGAGAGAGAGAGAGAGAGAGAGAATGGGAGAGAAAGAGAGAGAGGGGAGAGAGGGAGAGAAGGAGAGAGCCTATGGCAGACACACAACTACACATACACACATAGAAATAATAAATAAATGGTAGTGAAATGTAACGAATAGTGATTCTTACCTTAAATCCATCTATACCAAATCACTTTTTGTATGTTCCTTAGAAATCTGTTACAAACTGTATTTTTTAAAAATTTGCCTCTTTTCCAAGTAGAGTTATAAAAATAGTCCACTCACTGTTGCTCCTCTTCCTTTTTAAAAAAGGACTTTTTTCTTCATAAAAAGGGATGCAATTGGCTGTCAAGGGTGACTGAGGTAGAGGAGGTCTTTCTAATTATGTACACAGGTAGCAAATGTGTCATCATCAGAACAGTACTTTGTCTTCTGTTTGAACTGAAAAATGAAATTAAGGAGCACAACCAGCCCTACTTTTAGCTAGCACCTTAGCATAGGGGACTTATTTCCCTGATGAGTTCTAGAAGAACAATTCAGCTAGTCTCATCTCTGTCTCGATGTGCAGCAAGCATACCTTGCTTAGCTGCCAAGTCAGGCTAGATTTGTACTGAGCCTGACTTAAGATGTGCAGGCACTGTAAATGTCTGAAGCCTGTCCTTCCTTTAAATGGTCATTCTGACTTGTCAGCTTCTAGAGTAACTCTCACTGGCCAACCTCATTTTATCCCTCAATGGGAACCTGTTGTACTCTCAGACTTGGATGTTTGCCTTGTTGACTGTATCCTGGCTTTGAAAATGAGAAGATGATCTGACATGTAGTTGGCCACGTTTTAGATCTCCCTCCTTGGTTGTGGTGCCCAGGGATAAACCCATTACCATACATGCTGTGACACTGGACCACAGGCCGGGAGCCAATGTCTTGCCCCTATATTAACAAAGAATTTCTCATGCTGATCTTCCTGGTTCATTTATGAGTAAAGGAAGGATTGGAGAGATGACTCAGTGGTTATGAGTGCTATTGTTCTTCCAAAAAATCACAGTCCACAACCTCCTGGAACTCCTCGAGGGCTAGAACCATCTTCAGACTCTGGAGTACCAGCATTCACGTGCACATAAACATGCACAGAGTAATAAATAATAAAATAGAGCTGTTTTGAAAAATGAAAGGCAGATCCTATTCTTGACAATGCCTTGATCTCAACATAATTTGGCTATGATTTTCCCTGGTTTTGTCTTGCCTGTTTGCTTACGACAAAACCTAAAAGGCAAGAACTCTGCCTCAGGCATCTTTTTATCTCCTGCAGGTCTATCATAGAACCTCAGAATCAAAGACTCTCACTGGCAATTTTAATTTACTCATAAAAGATACAAAAGCTATAGATTATTTATTATAAAATGCCAGAATGTCTGCTCACTCTGGCATCTGTTATGTTTGTATGTACATGTGTTTTCACATGTGTGTCTTTGTATGTGTATGTGTGCACATACATGTGAGTTGGCACATGTACACAGGTGTGCTTATGCTTATAGAGAGCAGAGGTTGACTCCAATGGATGTCTTTCTCATCACTTTCCACCTCACTTGTAGCAGCTCATTGTCTCTCCATGAACCTGGAACTTTCAGACTTGATAGATTTGTTGTTCAGAAAGCAGCTAGGGTCATCCTGTCTCCATCTCCACAGTAAGCTTTGATTCCTGTGCTGACATTTTGGGTGGGAGCTGAGGATCAAACTCATGTCCCTGGGCTTGCAGAGTGAGCACTTCATTAACTGAGCCTCTTCCCTGGTTCTGGTATCACTGATAATTAAGTAGCAATTGAATTTTCCTTATTGAAGGAAAATCTAAAAGAAGTTAGGTATGTGTACATTACCAATCAGGACCAATCAGGTAGAGTTTCCTCTGTAGCAGAATCATTTTCATGGAAACATGGTTGCCTTCTGGTTCCTCCTATGTGTCTTACTGGTGTGTTCCTCTTAGGAACTCCTGAGAGCCTTGCTGAGAAGGAGCGGCAGCTCATGGGTATGATCAATCAGCTGACCAGTCTACGGGAGCAACTTCTGGCTGCCCACGATGAGCAGAAGAAGTTGGCTGCATCTCAGATAGAGAAACAGCGTCAGCAGATGGAGCTGGCCAAGCAGCAACAGGAGCAGGTGAGAGACACTGGGGACCAGGGGATGGATCCTCAGGCAGCTGTGGCTTGTTCTTGGTCAATACTGTCCTCAGCAGAAAAAGACGCAGAGCATGCCTTCCCCTCTCAGTCCCTAGAAAATAGAGAAAAAGGAAGAGAGGAAGCAAATACACCCTCTAACCCGAGATCAAAGAAACTACTACTACTTTGATAGAGCCATAGAAGTGGAATGGGCTAACCATCCTGCCTAGGAAACCATGAACTGAAGTGCCTGAAATGCTCCCAAACTTCAAACTTATTTATCACTAGCATGATGGCATCCATGAAAAACATGCCATTTAGACTCATCGGCTGTGTTCCACTCAAATCCCAAGAGCACAGATCATGCCATACACAATGATCTTAAGGACATGAGCACAAGATGTTTAAAACATATACAAAAATATCATTTTAGATCTATCTCACCTCTCCAAAGATATCGCAGTGTGAATGCACAGAAACGGAAACAATCCAGCGATGACAACCCAAACAAAACAAAGCAAAAGCCTCTGACATCAGATACTTTTAGTCCCTAAGCATTCCATATGAAGCAATTCCAACCTTTAACTAAAGTTTTACTGAGAGGGTTAGGGCAATCACAGAAAAGAACCATTGGAAATGTCCTCCTCTACAATTGACACAACCATTGTGATGGTGGAGTTAACCCAACTGTGATTACCTGCACTGGTCCCTACAAACAATCACAGATGGATGCGTGAGGGACTGCTGGCACCTAACATCTTACACTGACCAGTTGGCTATTGATAGAGCCTGGGGGATGGGCAATCAGTATCTTCACCTGTGTACCCGCTATTGCGCCTACCTAGCTCTAATCGACAGCTCCAAGCTCATAGTCACACATAATTTTTGGGTCACAAAACAAAATAAACAGATGTAAATATGAGAAAGAGATTTGTAGGGAAGAGCTAGGTAAGCAGGGGTCATACAGAGATAGGAGGTAGTGAGGCATGGCAGTCCTCACCGTGGCACCGGATAGCTGTTAAGTCCACAGAACCCACAAAAAATAATATGTAGCTGTATACTGATAGATGAGCAAACAATGGAGAATCCTGACGACATTTAGAGTAGGAACATTTTGAAAAGGAATGGCTAATAATGGCAGCTGGTAAATTTGCTTTGAAGGATAGATAGGTTTCAACAGGGAAGCAGAGGGAGGCACAAAGTTACCTGATGTGGCTCCTACAAGAAGTTTTATATTTACATATGAAGGAGACTCTAAGCCAGGAAGTGTGGATAACAACCATGAACATAGAAGCCCTGAATGGAGAATTACAGTCATGGGGTTTGTGGAGTGAGCAGTGGGAGAAAGGGAGCAAATAAGTGTTACCCTGGGTAGAAATGGGAATGGTATGCAGCTTTGAAGTGAGTAATGTCCAGGCAACATGACTTGAATGGCCTGGGGCATTCCCCACACACTTACCTTCTTCACCTGGACCTGTATTGCTGTATAAGAGATGAATGTGTTGGGTGTTGGCTCTTTTGTGGTTGTTGGACCTGTATTGCTGTATAAGAGATGAATGTGTTGGGTTTTGGCTCTTTTGTGGTTGTTGCTATTGTTTTCTTTTTTCTTTTTTTCTGGCAAATGGAGTATTAATGTTTTTATTTTTTATTTTCTTTTTCATTATTTTTCTACTTTTATTATTATCATTATTATCATCATCATCATTATTATTATCAATGTTTTATTATTATTATTATTATTATTATTATTATTATTATTATTATTATTATTATTATTATTTTGATATGTCTCACTGTGTAGCCCAGACTGTCCTGTGTTCTTAACCCTCTTGGCTCACCTACCCAAGTGCTGAGCCCACCATTCTATGTTAATTTTCAGTGAAATGTTTTAGGATCATTTCTGTTTAAGATGTATTCATGCTATTATTGGATGCAGCTGTCTCCTTCCTTTAGCCCTGTGAAGAGTTCTGACAGCTTTCTGTAGCAGTAGTAGTAGATCACCTTTGTCCTTGAGTTTCCCACACCATCAATTGTGTCATACTGTAGGTCAGCTGAAGGGGCTCACCTGGCAGAGGTGAGCGTGCTTCTGGGGACCTGAGGGCGGCTTGCTCTTTACAATAGAAATGGGTTTTTGCTCATTCCATCATACATTCTGGCCCATCTATGAGTGTCATCAATAGATTCTAGAATGTTTTCCTTTCTCAAGATCTCTGGCATTCTTCTCGGAACCTTGTGAAGTAACCCTGAGGTCTTTCCAGAAGGGCTTTCCTGTGGTAGAGGCCCCAGTGCTGCAGAGCTTTCCTGTGGTAGAGGCCTAGTGCTGCAGAGCTTTCCTGTGGTAGAGGCCTAGTGATTCGAGGCCTGACTTCAGTCTTTGAGAACTCTCTTAAGAAAGCCAGGTGTGGTGATACATGAGAAGGCCAGTGCTGATACACGTGGCTCCCTGAGGCCTATTGGACAGTCAGCCTAATCTACTTGGCAAGTTTCAGGACAATAAAAGACGTAGTTTCAAAAAATATAGTGGACAGCATTAGAGGAACAATATCCAAGGTTGTGATGCCCCTCCTCCACACAAAAGGTCATGTATAGATTAGATATAGATATAGGTAAAGATATAGATATAATATCCAATATCTATATGTATATATAGATATAATATCCAATATATGTGTATGTCTATCTAGACATATAGATATCTCTGTGTGTATGTATATATATATATATATATATCCAACACAAAGAGAGAAAGGTTTGTATGTGTGTGTGTATGTGTGTCTGTGTGTGTGTGGAGAGAGAGAGACAGAGAGAGAGAGTCAGAGTCAGAGTCAGAGTCAGAGTCAGAGTCAGAGTCAGAGTCAGAGGTGAAGCCAGCTTCCCAGACTTGAGAACTCCTTTATTCTGACTATACTTTCTGTGGTATTCCCACCCAGCCTAGGATAACATCCCTCTGCATGTATTAATTGTTATAGACCTTACAAACATTGAGGTATCTTTACTGACCATATCAGCCTTCCTACCAGATTCTGAGTCTAGTCCATGGCTACTTGTTCAACAAATCTGTATCAATCAGGTTCTGACTTAGTTATTAGAAGTTTTGAAGGACATAACCCCTCCCCCCAACTCCAGTGAGCTACTGGACATTTTGATGAGTGTTGGGAAGTACAAAAGCATGGGCTTGCAGTGATGGTCCAGATGCAAAGTCATGGTTTGATAAGATGCTCTCTTAGGCAAGCTGTCCGCATGGCACATGAACAGAGCCCTGGAGAAGGTAAGGGAGCAAGCTAAATGGCCACCCAGCCAGGGAGTCTCAAAAGGAGGCCGAAGGCAGTGCTCAGGTACAGGGGTAGCTATGAGAAAGAAGTAAGAGCTTGCCCAGTGTGCTGAAGAGGAAGTTAGGAGAGAGCCCTGGCAAAGCATGACAGAGCACAGGAAGAGATGACAGGGAAAGGCAGGAGAGCAGGCTTGTGGGCTTGCAGTCATGGTGTGGTCTCTGCCTTGCACTCTTGAGTGGGGCAGAAGGATTTTGAAAAGATGAATAGCATGACATGCTATGCCTTTAAAAAGGTATGGACACTAGCTAATAATAGACTGGGGGAAGAAAGAGCAGAAACCGAAGAACAATGAATAGGGGATTGTTACATCCATCTAGCTTAGATTCTGGCTTAAACCAGGAGCTGGGAGAGAAGGGTTTAAATGGCCAGATTCTTGACATGTTCCTTATGGTATCTTTGAAAGGAAATAAGATGAGGTGATGCTCTATGAGAGAGACAACCTCAGCAAAGGGGTAATAGTCTTCAGACAAAGAAACAAGCAAGCAAACAAAAGCCCACCTTTCTTCTTACTTGCCTTCAGAAGAGAAGAATTCCTCTTTTCTATGCGGTAGCCATGAGGGCTGTGAGGTAGCATATTTGCTCTGTATCCATGAGAGGAATGACAGAGTGCGTTCTGTAGTTATGACGACCAACCCCTTCCTTTTACCTTTCATCCTCAACTTTCTAATACAAAAGTTAAAGGAAAGAGTTGTGTAATAAAAATGATAGAAGAACACAGTCTTCCTCATAAGTCCCTGATGTGGAGTTGTTTAGAGGTCTGAGGCTGTTCTTCTTGAATTTCTTGTAAATACCACAGTACTCGAAACCATTGCCTCACCTCTTGGACTTTGCAAATATACACTCATCTTGGCAGATGTGCTCAAAACATGCACATGGTCTACCTTCCCTGCATTCTTAGCTGTTTCCTACGAATAGGAAGTTGCTAAATAAATAAATACAGAGTCCAATGGAGTCGTAGCTTGTGGTCTTAGTAATACTGAGTTCACAAAGGATAGGTTGTGTGCATGTAGGTGGGCTATGAGTGCTCCTCCCTCAGTTGGAAAATCTGCAAGGCAATCACACGCAGTTCTGAATGTACTAATGTTAGGCCTGTTGAAGTTGAAGCATCATCGAGTACATATTGAGTCTGTTGGTGAATAGACGTGTCTGAAGCTTGAAACACAAGTGTTGGTCATGAGAATGAGTAGACACAGTCAGCACATGTATGAAAGTGGACAAAGTGGGGAAACACATTATATCTTTGAAGAGTGACACATTTCATTAGGGTGCAGAATCGAAACAAGAGTGTTGGGCCATAGAGCCAGGAGAGAAAACTTAAGACCAAAAGCATTGGAAGATGGGCTTCTGGTTGGATTCAAAGGGTATGGATGACACATTCTGAAAGAGAGAAATAGAGGTGACATTAGTGTGCAGTTTACAAGAGGAGGTGAAAGACTGCTGCTAAACAAACTTGCGCGAGGCCAAAATACGAATAGTATTTACTGTAAGCCCGAGCCCACAGCCTCATTGAGGGTACTAGAGTCTTTGACACCTAGGGCTACTCTGAACTTTTCCTAGTAACCCCTCCTTTTGGTGAAATGCTCTCTTTACAGAATGATTGACCGCGTTGTTGATACATCGATGTGGAGAACAATAATTGAAACCCTTGTGTGTCTTCCTGAGATGAGGTGCCATTTGGGCTTTAAACAAGGTGTAAGAGGGGGCTGAGACTGAATGTCTCTCTTGATCCTCCCTAAGGATGACGGGCTGACAACTCAGCTCATGGAAGGGTGGTGTTTCCATCTTTCAGCTGGGGTCAGATCCAGCTGTGGTGAGCAGAAGGTTGCTCTTCCCTGCCCCGGGTCTCACTGTGTTGTCAGTGTTCTCTGTTTCTCCACAGATCGCGAGGCAACAGCAGCAGCTTCTGCAGCAGCAGCACAAAATCAACTTGCTTCAGCAACAGATCCAGGTCAGAGATCAGCATTTCAGCATCCTCCTACTTAAAGAGAGTCATTCATTTCTCAGTCTTACATAATTTAATGGAGCTGGCCTCCAAGCTGGAAGTCACTTCTGGCCTAATTCTCATAGTTGTCTGTGTGATGCAGCTTCAAGTGGTGGCTCCATCACAGACCAGACCTTGTCTGGCGGCATGTCTCTAAGGGAGCTGCTAGCGACGTCTGCCTCATGTCTAGGAGGGCTCATCACAGAGTGCTATTTCACTGTTTTATGTTTAAGTGTTGGAAGATGAACCTGTAGACATTCCTAGTGGGGTAGGTACAAGGACCCAGCAGAAAGCTACAGCTGGATTTTGCTTAGAAACCCAGAGGCTCTGTTGACAACTGCTTGTACTTAATCCTAGTAGGGCCTAGAGATGGCAAGGAACCAGTGTGTGGCAGATCGTATGGTGTATTGCCTGGGGAAACCAAGGCCATTCTTTATTCTGTGTTCACAGTGTTAAAGGACATTAATAAGAAGGGTGCCTGCCATGGTAGTGAGTGATGAGATTAAACATCAGACTTCTTTTCTAATATTCACTAGAGCCATGAACTTTGTCCATTTTGAGACACCTTTCCTGAGAGTGCTCACATCTGAGAGATTTGGGAGTAAATGAAACCAGCGTTGGAATCTAGTGAGGCGTGACTCCATCACCCCGAGGTGGAGGCAAGGTGTCCAGGCGTTCCAGGCTTGCTTAGGTTACATAAGGCCTCATCTCAAGCAATAAAGAGGCAAGAAGCACCACCTTGCCCATAGGGTCACGATGCAGAGCATCCGCTGAGCACTTAAAGCCTGCTGTTCAAGGATGTGGAACAGGGGCCAGGACTCTAACTTCATGTGGTATCTGTCTGGATACAACAGTTAGGTCCAGGAGTGAATTATTTTTCTTACCTGGGAAGAAGTTTATCATTATCTTGAGTTTTTCTCTTGAGGGTGTAGTATGTTATACTGTAAAGATCATGGAAGCAGATGTAAAACCTAGTTCATCCATCACCAATGTGGCTTTGAATTATTTGTTAACTCTATTTCTCCCATTTTATCTGATGAGGTCAGCTACTCTCTCTCCTACAACATGTGGGCTAGTGTGTACTGTTGATGGCCCACCTTAGGCAAGAACTTCCATAGCTTAAGTTGCATTTGCTATCTGAAAATACTTGTCTCCCATTCTGATCTCAGCCTCCTGTTTCTGCACCACTTAGAGATTCACATTCCACCCAGCATTACTCATGCCCGCTGTACCTTCTGGGCTGTTTCGTGCCATTGTTATTGGGGCCAGCCTCACAAAGCATTATGTTCCAGATACCACATCACGGAACACTGAGCTGTACAGTTATCTTAGCCACAATTAGGCAGCCCCCGAAACTCTTTGTTGTAAACTTCAAATACTAAAGTCTCTCAAGTGGTCTACCTACTAGGAAAGGCATTTGCCATTCACCCTGGGCTAGACAGCTGTACTCAATGAACTAGACTGGGGTTTTTGAAGACTTGCAGCTAGAAAGCTTCACAGAATCCTGGCTGGCATGTTACAGGACAAACTGTGGCTGTCACTCAGTGTTTGCCTTTGCCTTTAGTGTAATCACTCTGAAGATGACGTTCATTTAGGCATCTGTCTTCCCCACTTGAAATATATCTTTCCACTGAAGGAAATGAGTGAATTTTCACTTCTATGCACAAATGCCCACATTAAAATCACTCTTGACCTATGAATTTTATCTTCTCAACCATCAGGAACAGAATGAAGATAAGTATTTCTCTGGAATTGCTTATTATTCTGAGGGAAAACCCTATACAGATTTACACATGAACTGGTTTCCTTAAATTTCTGAGTTTCAATTGTTTATGAAATGTTTTTATGGCTCTTAAGAGCAACATTTGCTCTGAAATTCATAATTTTAATTGGATTGAATATTCTTTTTGTATGTTTCTTCGTAGAGGCCTAGTGGGGTTAACTTCCTCTGACAGGAGTATTCATGTGACTCCTTGAGGTAAAAGACTAATTAAAGGCTTTTGTTATGTTGTGATCACAAACACTGATCTCCATAAACAAAACATTGTCTTAACACGAGAGCCTTCCATCTTCCCTTGAGAACATATTTAGGGCTTTATGAGGAGTGGCACTAGGACCGTGGAAGAGCCAGCCTTCTTTTTTCTACACAGTCGCTGTATTGCCTAAGAAGCTGGCCTCTTAGCCTTAAGAGAATGTCACTTTGTGTGTCCACCTGTTGTGTTCAGCTCTTAGTGCACAATAATACAGAAAGTGACATTTACAAAGATTACAGGAGAAGCCATCTCCCCAGCTTTGTTTCTGTTTTGTTTTGTTTTAGAAACTTGCGCTGTTACTGGCTTTTTCTTTTTTCCTCTACTTGAACTTTCTACAGTAATAACTTTTTATAGCATATTTCCTGATTCCCTTTATACAGTAAGCCTCACTCTGTCTGGCGTGGAGGTTACTCTGTTTCACATAATGAACCAAGGTTGGCGGTCCATCTTGACCTGGGTCACTGTATGAGACAGGAAAATAAGTGACCTCCACTCATCTTTTCTAGACAACCATCATTGTCCCCAGAGATGTGCATTCCTTTCCATGTTGAAACGTCTGAGGAGATAGTCTCTGTAGCTTTGGGGGAGGTAATTAGAGGTTGCCTTAGTTTATAAATTTTTGTCCATTTTTAACAGCACTGGGTCACGTGTCATTTTCTTGACAGTAAACAGTGTAAAGCTAACAGTGACCAAGTGGTAAAGTCCTTTAATATATTTTAAGATAACCTGGAACTTTTCAGACGCATTTGTCTCATGATCTCATACAGGACATTATGTTTAAACTTCAGGAGAATCTCATAATTTACTCATCTGCTCTAACCAACTTTTAAACCGTTGTTCATTGTGTTCTCTTCTGGAGAAAAGAATTAGTCCTTTATAACCTGCTCTTACGGGTTTTGAACCATAAGGTAAGCAAGCAGGATTAGTCACAGCTCTGGTTCACTGACTGCCCAGGGCTCTTTGGGATGGAAGGAAGCGCCCTGTTCCCCTGATGTCCCCAGTGGGTAGTGAACATTCCAGTCTACACCTCAGCAAGGGACTAAAGCCTGTAGGTTGTACCTCAAATGGTTCTCTGAGGAGAAGTGTTCCTGACTGAGTGGCTCTCACACTACCCTTCACATTGTCATGCTTTGTTAGATCCATGACACTTAGGCATTGGCTTTTGTCTCTTTTTTCTCTTAGCTGTAAAATGGGAATCATGATGCCTGAGTATGGCTACCTTTCTCTGAAGGAAATTGTTTCGGGAACTAAATCAGTAGTGGAAGAATGAGTTTTAGTATTTCCAGGTCTGTATGACTTAACTATTATTTCTAGCACATATTGATTTCTAGGAACAAACACATGCAATCTCTTAGACATATAAATAAACACACAAATATACACTCACAGCATACTCATATACATGTATGCACAGATACACATATACATATATACACAGAGATTCATACACACATATGTACATACATGCAGTCACACACATACATATGTAATCATACCCATATACACGCATACACATGCACGTAGACATATACATATGTGCAAAGAAAAGCATATACACACATAGATACACATACAGACATACATACATACATGGAAATGAATACATGTGCATATACATACACAAATATATATACACACAAACATATACATATACACGAACCCATGGCACACACACACACACACATATATGTATATATATATACATATACACATATGTATGTATATGTATATATATACATATGTATGTATGTGTGTGTGTGTATATATATATATATATATACATATATATACTCACATGTATAGAGGTGCATATCCACATAACTGCACTATATAGGGCCATACATATACACACACATGTACACACACATGTACACAATCTATGTGGGGGTCATCACGAAAATGGATCATACAATGTTATAGATTTATGGGATTTTAGGACTTCAAGAGATTCTCCTAGTAAGTTTATACTGGACTCATCTCTCATTATCACATTTGTGATCTGTAATACTTAAGGCTTGTTTTTTCTAGTGTCTGAGAACTGGGGACAATGGCTACTTTCAAGCATCCTAAGTTTTGACCCCATTAATTTTTATCCTACCAATAGGCTACCACTTAAGGCTTAATGACCCAACTTTAAAAATGCTCCCCCCAGACCCCAGAAATTTAAGCTTACAAAGTCAAAATGCAACTTCACTTAGGTACAATTGAATGATTAAGTTGCAGTCATGGGTTCAACCAATTTATGATAAAGGCTTCATTTTATTGGAGCCAAAGTTCTCTGTGCTCATTAGAATTTGGGTAATTCTTGATAAATTATTATGCAGAAAGAAAGCTACTGAAATACCATATTGAAAATATAATAATGTTAGCAGTGACATAATCGTGCTTGGCTGGCCTGCTGATTTGTGATTTCTTTCTCTGAATGTGGTAAGTCAGAGTCATTTTACTCCCTCAATAAGACCCCCCACACATACATGAGCACAAAGAGATTACAAAGGTAACCTTGTCTCTTTGGGAGACTGGAAATGCCAAGAATAAACAGCAGGCCATTAAGGTTGCATTTCAGCCTGAGAAGGGAATGCATTAACCCCTGGAGTTCCAGCTAATATTGGAGTGTTTGAAGTATACATCCTGTGACTCGACAGTATGTGTATAGGCAACTAGAAGAGAACATGGGGAGCTAGAAGTCACTTCAAGAGCTAACTACCTGTTCATCTGTCCTTCACTTTCTGCAAACAAAGCTACCTGGGCAGAAAGATGGTATGTCCTGACAGAAACAAGGGGATGCAACAGGTGGCAGGTCTATAGTTCTGGGCTTCTCCCCAGAAGAGATACCTGGAACCCCTGTGAGCTTTCTACTTTAATACGTCTGCTGGCAGTAATCTAGATATAGGATTTCAGGCATTCCCATCATCTCCCTGTCTAGGCAAAGCTGAGTGAGAGAGTCTAGAGAGAGAGAGAGAGAGAGAGAGAGAGAGAGAGAGAGAGAGAGAGCAAGCAGTGGGTTGATATGCATCTATATCATCATGTCTATCAATAAAGCATGTTATATGGCAAAATGAGCACACCCAAATAATGAAAGCAACCATGCTAAACCTGGACCTCTATGGTATATTTACTTACTTTTCAATAGATCCCTCATCTTTATCTCTACACTATATATGTATATATGTATGTATGTGTATATATATATATATATATATATATATATATATATATATATATTTACACAGTTCTAGTCTGGTGGTTTCCATCTGTCATCTTAGTGTGGTGTGGATGGAGGCAGGAGGATTACCATGAGTTTGAGGTCATCTTCTCCTATCTCTTCTGGAACCTCACAGTATAGTCTGTGTCCATTATGTTGTTCTCACCTCCTAATCTCAGTTTCCTCATGCCTGCATTCTTGTTGAGTCAAGTCTCTTGGCACATGCTCTGTCAGACAAGGACAGGCTCTCTCCTCTCGCTCCCAGAAGTCAGTTGCTGTTTTCCATATATATTCTCTTGAACAACTGATATTATACATGTGCTTTACCTACAAGTCTTCCTGACAGTTGAAAATTAGGCAATATTCACATTTAAATATAAAGAGATGGATTGTCATGGCATCTGACATCTTTCTACACGATGTTTTGCTATTCCATGTTTTCTATGAGCCTTTTCTTTATTTTTTCCTAGTTTTCTCTTCACAGTTTTTTGTTTGTTTGTTTGTTTGTTTTTTGTTTTGGTTTTTTGAGGCAGGGTTTCTCTGTGTAGCCTTGGTTGTCCTGGAACTCACTCTGTAGACCAGGCTGGCCTCGAACTCAGAAATACACATTCTTCTGCCTCTCAAGTGCTGGGATTAAAGGTGTGTGCCACCACTGACCAGCTTTCTTTTCACAGTTTTTTTATTTTTTATTTTTTTAGTTTTTGGTTTTTCGAGACAGGGTTTCTCTGTGTAGCCCTGGCTGTCCTGGAACTCACTCTGTAGACCAGGCTGGCCTTGAACTCAGAAATCTGCCTGCCTCTGCCTCCCAAGTGCTGGGATTAAAGGCATGAGCCACCACTGCCCGGCTCTTTTCACAGTTTTAACCTCATTTTCTCCTCAAATGTCTGCAAAGCCTTAAGAACAAGGAAGACCTTCAGAATCCCCATTCTCTGTTGCTTTCTTGCTCTTTGCTTTGGGATGGATTTATTAAGAGTCTTGGTTGTTTTTGCAAAGGATTAAAAGGTTATCACCATGATTTTTTTAAACTTGTTCACATCATTATGATAATATATTTAAAAAGTGATACGTGCATTCCTCTTAAGATAATCACCATACTGAAGTTATTTTGATAAGTGTTTGGAAGTTCTAAGCTGGATTTTGAAACAGAACCTGACTTGAGCTCTTTACCAAGGGGCTGGAGGAAGGGTTATCTTTCACCAGAGGAAATCCTTCCCTCCCTCCCTCTCTTCTTTCCTTCCTTCCTTCCTTCCTTCCTTCCTTCCTTCCTTCCTTCCTTCCTCCCTTCCTTCCTCCCTTCCTTCTTTCCTTCCTTCCTCCCTCCCTTCCTCCCTCCCTCCCTCCTTCCCGCCCTCCCTCCCTTCCTTCCTCCCTCCCTCCTTCCCTCCCTCCCTTCCTTCCTTCCTTCCTTCTTTCCTTCCTTCTTTCCTTCCTTCCTTCCTTCCTTCCTTCCTTCCTTCCTTCCTTCCTTCCTTCCTTC
>JADRCD010236622.1:10000-12688 GCA_019843815.1 Montemys delectorum | reverse complement strand
TTCCTTCCTTCCTTCCTTCCTTCCTTCCTTCCTTCCTTCCTTCCTTCTTTTCTTCTTTTCTTCCTTCCTTACTTTTCTTTCTGTTTTGGGCCATTTTCCTCTTCAAATAATTCTTTCATCTGAAGTTAGTATAGCTGAAACTTGGACCAGAAAAGTCTGCAGGGAAATACATTTGGATCATCATATCCAGCCCCCCTTAGTTGGATGAGCTACTCTATCACAAGCTGCCAGTGTGGCTATTATATAGGACAACAGAGTCTAGCCCAGAAAAAAAGTGACAGCAGGTTTCCCATGAGCCCTAGCTTTTTCCTGGTTTTTACCTGTGGACAGAGTTGACCCCTGTCTCCTGCCCTGTAATCCACGTCCTATCAATTTACAAAGCAGGGCCTGTATACACTTAGAACAGACCACGGGAACAAGTCTGTCACCAGTAGAAACAGCACAGACCAAAGCAAACAGAATTCAGGGCAGAAGTCAAAGCTGGCCTGAGGTGAGCCGCGGCTTCTTTGCCTCTGTGGGGTGGCAAAAGAAATGCTCTTGGGCGGAGGAGTCACAGTGCCGAGTGCTGGACTTCCTGCTTTTAAAGAGAATTCACAAAATAGTCAATTAGAAAGCAGTGAAATTAGCAGAATGTTAGCAGGTAAGCTAGTGCATGAAGAACAGAGACATCATAGGTCAGAATCTGCACTCCAGGCACCTGCAGCCCAGAGAAAAGATGGACTGGCTTCTAGACACAGATTTCTTGTGTGCTTTTTAGCTTTTGCTGTTGAGTATACACGAAGCTTTTAAACAAACTAAAACTAATCAGTATTTTCATTCTATGTGTATGTATGTTCATTTGCACGCGTTAGCCTTTTATAAAGAAGGATCCATTGGTTCTTGGTTAAGACCCTGGGAACGTAATTTGAAAGCTTGATATATCAAGCAAGCTTATCATGTCATAGATGCTTTTCTTCAGAAAAGAAAGAAAAATCACTGAATACTAAGGAGTTAAGATACCTAGAGTCACAGCATTGTCTCTTTTTTTCACTTTGAAGGAGAAGTATTGTATTGAATGTTCAAGAAGTAGTAGATTCTGAATCATCTTCATTCTTAAGTGCAAAGGAACACTTGGTAAATCTGAAGAACTATGCTTTGCTTTCTTGTGATTCTATTCAGGTAACACTCACACACATACACTCACACACATGCATATATACATACGCACACATATACACACCATATATACACATACATACATCCATACACACTCATAAACACACAAACACATGCATACGCACACACTCATACATTCACATACATACACAGACACACACACATATATATATACACGTGAACATACACATACACACATACATACAGACACACACGTGGGCACGCACACATTAGCTTCCTATGCCATGTTTTAGCTTTGTTTTGTGAAGTGTTCTACCATTTGCCATTCATAAAGGCTGAGTCTCCCTCCATGATGTATCACCCCTGGATTCTTTCCATGCTCCGACCTGGCTTCCTTGTTGCAGTGAATAGGTTTATGTGGCATTTTCAATGAAATATTTCACTCCTTACTTTAAAGTTCTCTCTCTTCAACTTGAGTCCATGTCCCACTGTCTCTCTAGCTTATTCAAATGGATGCTTAACTGTACCTCAAACCTCAGTTTTCTTAACTCCTTTAGTGATCTCCTAAAATCCGTTCTGCACTAATCTGAACATTGCTGAACCTGGGACTGTTCGCCTCTCACTTCGGAGACATCCTGCTTTTCATTTTCTCAAGCCCATTAACACTGCCTTTCTCTTCAGAACCAACTATGACACCAACTTTTTGCACTGACTTTCTAACTAAGGTTGCCAGCATCTCTCCTTTACCTGATTGCCACAGTCCTCACCATCCATCACTGAACCTCTCTCCCTTATACCCAGTATTTGCTACTTGGACACCCTACCAGAAACCTGACAAAAACAAAAAGGGAGGATTTGTTCGGGCTTATGGGTTCAGAGAGCTCATTCTTGTTTGCTTTGCCCCCTTTTGCTTGGACAGACTATCAGGATGTGCAGTGGTAGCTGAACTTCACTCCTTCCAAGGCAAGAGGCAGAAAGAAAGGGATGTAGGAAGGACCAAGATGAATACCCAAAGAGATGCCTTGGGGACATATTTCCTCTAACCAGGCTACACCTCTGGTTTTTGACCACCAACCAATATTACCGTCAGTTAATGACTCATTGGAGAGAACATTCAATTGCTGAGACCCTCTCCCTTGTGATATAAGTCTCTGGAAATAATGTTGACACACTGAGCCTGCATCACTAATCCCTTAAGCATCTCTTTACTGATCAAACTGAGGACCAAAATGAACTACCAGACGCTAGCTAAGTAGATCTTACACGTTACTTCTTGTAGTTGAACCCAGTTAATGCTACTCAAATCTATCCTACCATGTTCTTTGCTATGGGCCTCAATGTTCTGGGTTCCTGAATGAAACACACACATACACACAGGCTTTATATTTGGATATGCCTTAGGCAGCTCAATGGCTGGGTCACTTCCTAACGCCCACTTGGCTGAAGTACTCTTCTCCGATATCCCTGAGTTATTACTTACTAAAATCTGTGTTCCATCTTTGCAGCCCTGGACTCAGATCTGCAGCCCCCTCGGCTGCATTCCTCAGCACCTACATGACACTATCTTTCTGT
>JADRCD010236622.1:0-5000 GCA_019843815.1 Montemys delectorum | reverse complement strand
GTCTCTGTAATAGGATGGAGTGTCCTTTGGGTATATGCCCAAGCTGAGGTGGAACAGTTCCTGTCTCCCTGAGAAACCAGCCTACTGATTTCCACAGAGGCTGTGTAAGTTTGCATTCCCCATAGCAGTGGATGAACCCTCATCCCACATCCTCACCAGTGTGAACCGTCCTTTGTTTTATTGATCTTAGACTTTCTGGCATGAAAAAGATGAAATCTCAAAGTAGTTTTGATTTGCATTTCCCTGATGAGTAAGGGTGTTGAAATTTTATTTAAATGCCTCTGAGCCATTTGAAGTTCCTCTTTTCAGAATCCTTTATTTAGATTGGTACCCTCTTTTTATTTAGGTTGGTTTTTTGATATGCTTTTAAACATTTCTTCATATGTTTTTGATATTAGCCCTGTGTAGTTGGTAAAACTCTGGTCCCATTCTGTAGCCTACTGCTTTGTCCAAATGATGGTAGATATGTTTCTTTTAACAGTGAGCAACTCTTTTTAATTCTGATCAGATAATTGGCATGGTGTCAATGGAGCGTGTCTGCTAATAGGATGAAGAAGTGATATCCTAGTATGGAAGTCACATTTAATGTGTTCACCAAGAAAAATATTCTGTCAATAAACAGCTGGGGCTCTTTCAAAGAAAAATTCATTTTAAAGGACTTCCCTCTTTAATTCTTGGTTAATTTTATAAAATTGAAATTCAAAACACATTGGGGTTAGGGACTTAGCCCTGGGGTTGAATGTGGAAGCCTCAGTCATTACTCCTCCATGCCCAAACAGCATACACAGCATCAAAATTGTTTTGTCCTGGGAAAATCAGGAGTTCCCCATGATGTAATTGAGTTTACTTTCCCCCTCTTAAATAATGTCACTTTCTAGACACCCCAGTCAGGGCATTTGGTGCTTCTGTTCTGTCTCTGAGCTTTTTCTCCCTTCATAGTGTATTCTCTCTTTGTGTCGTATCAGGTACCTCATTACTGTAAGAGAACAGGAAAACCAGGCCTTTCCAGAGACAATGACTAAAGTTTTTGTGAGTCAAAAGGGGTTGCTCTTAAATGCATCATAACCAGGTCTTAAATTGTACTTTGTGGCCATATCATTACTTAACCTATCTTCTTTTACCTAATCTCCTAACATCTCACATCATTTTTGGCCTGCCCCTAGTAGCATCTCTTACCTCAAATGCATACCCCCTAGTGTTTATTATATGCAACAAGAAAGCCTTTGTGAAGAGCAGACCAGGGAGCAGGGACTCTCAAAGTCATAAGACTTAAACTGTTAATGACACTGTTGGGTTTGCAAAAGCTACTGTCCTTAAATGATGAAGAAGGGCCTTCGAGACAGCTCAGTGAGGAAATCACTCATGGCAGAGCTGTGAGGACCCAATACTGAATTCCCTGCATCCATGTAAAAGCCAGACACTAACATGGAGATATTCCCAATCTGGTACTTCTCTGAGGAGATGGGAGACTGAGACTGGAGAATCCCTAGATCCTCTCAAGCCACCTAGCCTGGTGCTCCCAGTTGTGTCTACAGATCAGTCTCTCCCAGATGAAAAATTGGACAAAAGAAGTTGAGCTGTCATCTTGGGGCTGTACAACTTCAGGACAAAGCCCAAATGCCTTTTTGAAGTAGTTCCTAAGTTTTTGAATTTAATTTCACCGAAAATACTTTAGAATGCTGGAGCTGTGTACATACCAAAATAATTACAGTCTCATTTGCTTCCTCTAAATAGCATTTTTCTAGAAGCACTGAGAAGTGGAAACATCCTCAGATTGTGTGATTATTTTCTTTTTTAAATCTCTCCCCTATACACGTATTTTTAAAATTGTGTTTAAAATTATTTTTCACATTTTATTTATTTTGGAGAGATGCATATGATACAATGTGTGTATCGCTACCAGAAGACAGCTCTCAGGAGTCAGTTTTCTCCTTTCAGCCTGTGGGATTGAAGCGCAAACTCTCATCCATAGGCATGATAGCAGGTGTCAGTACACCCTGAGACACCAGTTCACGGATACACGTATTTATGATTTTATTCTACTTAGTAATTCTTTTCTGGAAATATGTACCTATTTAGGATTTTGATGTTAAGTATTCTATAATTATTTAGTCTTTTACATTCTCTAATCTGAAAACAGTTTAGTGATGCTTAACATTTAGGAAGTATGAATCATGTTCCTGAATAAGAACCAAGGAGGCACAGACCAGACATTCTAAGTTCCCTGCTAGAATAACTAAGGAAAGAGCCTTATCGGGTCAGCAGCCCCTCCCCCCAGGGCCGGGAACCCTTTGGATAACAGGGATGTTGGTACATTTCTCTTTAGTCTTGTTTTGTTTTGTTTTGTTTGTTTGTTTGTTTTTTAAGACAGGGTTTCTCTGTGTAGCCCTGGCTGTCCTGGAACTCACTCTGTAGACCAGGCTGGCCTCCAACCCAGAAATCTACCTGCCTCTGCCTCCCAAGTGCTGGGATGTAGCATTGGTCCCTTGAAGGAGGAGCAGGGATTCACCTCAGTGTACACTGCCCTCATTTGTTATTGGTTCCTTCTCTCTGCCTGGACCACCATTACATTTTGTCATGGCAGCAGCATGAGGCCATACTAAATGCCAGAGGGATGTCTCCCCACACCATCTGCTTGATAGTCTGCCAGTGTCCACAGAGGCTCACCTAGTGAGGCATTGCTCTTACAGTCTTACATGCAAACATACACACCTGCTTTACTATAACTCTTCTTTCATGTGACCCTGAGATGGATTTCCTAAAATGATAGTAAGGGAGGGTGTGGGTCTGAGAAGGCTGCAGTTAGGAACCTAAGTGACTGTCCTTGATGGATAGAAGGACAATAGGGACAGAGGTCAAAGGCCACATCAGTAGGAGGACATCAGTACAGAATCTCATGTTACTCACCCTACCCTACTCCTTTTTCTCTTTCTTGATTAATAACATGCACTGCTCTCTTTTGACATTGTTTTGATTTCTTAGAGTTAACTTTAACATTGGCTGGACTGGATCTAGGCATCGGCCAGCTTTACAAATCCCAGCCCCACTTGATCTGCATTGAGGTAAAGCAAGATTTGCCAAAACTTCGGTTTCCTCCCATTTTCCACTCTTTCTGCAACTTAAAGTATCCCTCTAACTTTGAACTTCAGTAAGCTTTACAAAAAACACTAAAGCCCTCTCCAAGAATGTTTTCAATCCGTTTCAGTTTGTGGAGATTTTGTCTGGTTCCAGCAGGTATTTAAGCTAAGCCTACATTTTGTGAGCTGTGTTCCTGGAGGTAATCACCACTGGATAATGGAAAGGGACACGGCTCTCACTGGTGAAGTGACTCATCTTTCTGCTCTTCGGGGATGAGTACGTCTTTTGAGGAATGACACTGGCGCTCCGTTCGGAATTGCCGAGTACTCTGCCACAGATACATGTGCATGGAATTCGCTCTGCAGAAGGCGCATATGTGAGGAGCTGATTATCTCACCCCAACTGGCATCTAGCCCCCCAGCTGTGTCCAATAACCTGGCATCATAGCGTTTAGTTCAGAAGGACCGATGTTGTGATTGCTCATAAAAGTTAAGGTGCTTGGAGTAATAACAGGCTCTGCAGAGTAGATGAAAGAACATCACTTCTCCCTGACCTTTAAATGTTACTTATCTGTCATATAATATCAAATTAAAACAGGCCAGCTGCTGCGGTCCTCCACTATGCTTGGTATTGTCTGTGTGTGCCAAACGAAGATACTGGTGGCAAAAAAAAAAAAAAAAAAAAAATGTTGGGCATCATGCCCGGTGTCTGTTATTGCAGTATTTAGAAACTGAGGCAGAGGACTGCAACACATTCAAGGCCAGCCTGGGCTACATAGAAAGCTCAGACCAGCTTGAGCTCCTGTGTTGTGCTGTTTCACAAAAACAATAATGAACATCACAATAGCTACAGAAGAAAGTATGTGTATGGCATAAAGAGATGACTCACTGGACATGAGTCCTGGCTGCTCTTCCAGAGAACTCAAGTTCAGTTCTCAGCATCCACAGGGAGACTCACAACAGTCCACAGTTGCAACTCCAGAGGGTCAGATGCCCTCTTCTGGCCTCTGTGGGTACTGCATCCACACTCTGCACAGACATCTGTATGGCAAAATGCCCATGCAAATAAAATAATCCTTTTAGTGAGTGGTGTGTGTGTGTGTGTGTGTGTGTGTGTGTGTGTGTGTGTGTATGTGTGTGTGTGTGTGTGTGTGTGTGTGTGTGTGTTTTGCATATATGTGTACCATGAAGTACAATTTGGTTAAAACAAAAAATCTTATGCCTCATGAAGGGACGATTATCAATTTTAAACAATTCCGTGAAATAGCACTTTATGATACTGGATAATAGTGTGGGTTCTGAATCAGGTGTGGTTAGGGGAGGTTTGTGATACTTACTTACCTAAATGGTTTCTTGAGACAGGGTCTGTATCCCGTGGTCCAGGATAACCTCAAACTTTCTATGTGGCAGGGAATAAGCTTGAACTGTTGTGGTTGGAGGTGTGTGGCCCTATGCATGCTTCTGTGTATTCATTTTGCATAAAATTAATATAGATTTTTCTTTTACTGGTATAATTTTTGTATTCATAGGTACTTAATAAATGTGTTCTTAATATTTAATCACACACTTTTGTAATAATAACACAACCTGGAAATCAAGGGGCGTATGTATTTCCACAAGTCAATGCTTTTTCTTTTGAAAATTATTTCTTTTTAAATATACATGACTTCTCACTATTTTTATTTGATGTTTAAATATATTAACTCAAAACAAGGTATATGCACCTAAGAAATGGAATATGACTTTAAACTGAAATGGATTGCTTTAAGTATTTCTGACTTTAGTCATAAAAATTATTCCAGAGATTCAGGAGAAATACATTTGATAGTTTCTTGCTGTACATTTATTCTGTTGAAGAATCCAGAAATCAGTATACAAACAAAAAATACATATAGAGCAGAAAATACCTGAAAGTGATAGCCA
>JADRCD010236621.1:0-33877 GCA_019843815.1 Montemys delectorum | reverse complement strand
GGCTGGCTTCGAACTCCCAATCCTCCTACCTTAAGAACTGGGAAGGTCATCGGTTCCCATTCTTTTCCCCTGGTAGGATTCCAGCCCTGTGTGCTTTTATTGTCTCTGCCTTCTTCTGTTGATGCCTTAGTCTTTCCTGTCTCTCTTCTCCCTCTACTTCCTTTGCGGATGTCTCCAGACACCTGGTATTAGGCCTTTTCCGCAGGCATGTTTCCTCCCAGCTCCTGGCAGCGAGAAAAATCTATTATTAGCTTCCAAACCTCCCTTTCCTCTATCTTGAAGTTTTGGATATAAGAAAGCGGTAACAAGCATGGTTAAGTGTCAAGACCATGGCATCCGCCCTGAGGGGTTGTCACCAACAATAAATGCCTACTCTGCGGACACCATGAATAGCCTTAACAAAAACCCATAAACCTAGGGTCATTTACACACGTTTGATGATATCTCTTTGATGTCTTGAATGCAGCACAGTGTTTTCCCTGCATATATAGACAGGCAGCCATAAAATGTGGTGGGTTATTTTTAAGTTTATCTAATACATGTGACCGATGTAGATGGAAGGCTCGGCCCTCGCCTTCACTCACTGCCCGAGGACATTAGCCATGCTGTCTCAGTGAGAACACAGTTGTCAGGACCTTGACTCATGCAGATGACCCCACACTGAAAACTCGTGACCCTGTTCTGGGAGCTGTGGTGTCCTTACTTCACACAGTCCCAACGGTGCCCATTTTCTCTGAGGCCTTCCATGTGGCTCCAGTACTCTGGTCACAGTCACAGAATTTCAGGACTTTTGGTTTTTTTTAATTGAGGTGAGATTCACTACATAAAATTAAGCATCTTAAAGTGAATGATTTCATGACAGTTCTGTGTTCCCGATGCCAAGAAACCACCCCGTCTACATTTTTGTCACCACCCTCCCGTGGCCACCCAGCTCTTAGTTATTCTCGGGTCCAGTGGCCTAAGCTCCTTGCAAACATAATCCATTTTCTATGACAGTGGATCTGCCATTTCTGGATATTTTTCATAAAAGGAAGTGTACACAGACCGAGAGGGTTTTCATGTTTCTGGCTCTTTTTACTTAGCGCAGTACATCTGAGGTTCGTGATGTTTTAGCACTTTGTTCCCTTTTCACAGCTGAGTAATATTCCAACGTGTGTTCACGCACTCATGTCTTGATGGACATCTGCCTCTAGGACAATTTAGATGAGTTCCGTTAAGCTGCCTGACTACACAGCAACAGGGAAAGGTGGGGACTGAGGTAAAGAGGGGACTATCATCTACTAAAAGTGAGATCAGATGAGCCATCAAGGACTAACCCAGACAGCTGATGGCTTCTTAGAGAATATTCCAGTTTTGAGTGTGCACACAAGCACGTGTGTGTGTGTGTGTGTGTGTGTGTGTGTATGTGTGTATAACTGTATGTGTTCAAGCTCATTCTTTGGTATTCTCAGATAGCCACATCATCCATCTTTTTTGTTTGTTTGTTTGTTTTTCCCAAGGACCTGGGGCTTACCAATCAGGTAAGCTGGCTAACCATGGTGTCCCAGAGATCTTCCTGTCTCTGCCTTCCCAGTGCAGGGGTTACAAACTCCTATCACCACGCTCAGCCTTTTACATAGGTACCAGGGACTGAACTATGGTCCACTTACACAAGCCCCTTATTGACTGAGACACACACACACACACACCAGGTCCTGGCCTTAGTTTTCTTGAAGATATCTAAAAATTTAGATTTTCCTGTGAAGTCTTTCCTAATAGGACCATTAATTACCTCATAATTAATTACCCCATACAAGCTGAACCTAATAGGACTGGTCCTTGGGTTAACCCCTGAATATGTTTGCACAATCGAGTGAACTAACAGAGCTTGGTACTTGGAACTCTAGCTCCTCACAAAATATAGCACAGTTATCACAGGGAATAGCACCCTTTGTATTTGTACTTTTTGATAAAGAGACAATTATCCAGGAAAAGGTATCTAGTGGGATTTTTTTTCAGTTGTTGCAAACCACCTGGAGCAGATGTTTCTAAAGTAACCCATCAACCTGATACTGCATTCGGATGGGCTATGGCACCACAGAGATTGGGGCTGGCTAACAAACCCATAATTTTGGAGTCATGGAATAAAGATGGGGTATTTTGTACTAGTTAAAAATCTACTGTTTACACAGGGTAGCTGGACAAGTACTGTGTGTTTTGTAATAGAATCATTTTGACTGAGGAAAAGGTAATGCATAATTTTCATTTTAGAAATTATGAAGAATTAAAAAAAAAAGACTGATAGTCATTGATAATCCAGCTCAGAGATAGTAACAGCATTTGGGTATCTTTCCTTACAGATGTTTTATAGACATACATTAATTTTTATTGATGGGCCTCATCTCAAAATAATTTAGGAACATTAAAGAACTTGGTTGTGGTATGAACACAGACTTCAAATTGTACAATTTGTTCAATTCTGTCGGGTTAGAAGCCGTTTTAAGTGATTCTCGTGTTTTCAGATTGGAACAGCTCAGCATTTTAAAACATTTTAAAGCAGTGTTTGCCCCATCTTTTCCTTTGCTTCCAGTTTTCAAACATCGGTTTTTAGCATTAGACTAACATTTTAATATACATTTTAAAATTAAAATTTGTGAGATTCCTCTAAGACTAGTTTGACAGTTATGTTCTCTTTTTAATGATCCAGGATGTAGGAGTCCTCCCATGTGGTATGATAACAGGTTTAAAAGAAGGGTTTTCCGGTGCGTTAGCTAACCTTGCACAGGGCGAGAACTGCGAGACATCTCAGGCCCTATGGCTGCACACAATTACTGCCTAAGACTCGCCTGCAGCCTGCAGCCACACGGCGTTGCGGCGTTGTGGCGTTGCGGCGTTGTAGCTGTCCCTGCTGTGTTCCTCTCATCCATCCCCTCCTTTTCCCTCCAAACAGGACTGTCGTCATTATTGACCCAGTTCACCGTGATTGGTCCAGGTGAAGGTGCGGGATCTTGCATGACCCAGTGAGATGAAAGGATGCTTCGGAGAGTCCTCTTTCACTCCTGATGCCTGGGAAACTGTAGAGTGACAGTTGTAACTAACAGGTTTTTCTCTATCCAAGGAGGCTACCCCAAGGGCCAACCGTTTATATACCTCCTCTATCTTGTGAAATCTTTGTATATGTGTGCCTATTTGTCCAATCCCTGAACATTCCTGAGATTGGACTCTCTTCTTTGCCCTTCCCCTTCACACTAATTCTGAATTAGCTAATTGAATCAGATTGTGAGGCCAAGCTCCTACAGATGGGATGAGACAGGAAACACTTGGCTTAGTTTAAAAACCAAGTGAACTTTCTGCGCACACCAGTGTGCTTGCTCAACTGGTTTGGCTGGTGGAGGTGCATCCTTTTTACAAACAGAAATTGCCTTGCCAGGTTACTTTTGCTTTGTGTATGGTCCTTTGTGCAACACTGAGGATATTCTTTTGCAACACACAGAGCACCAAATTCCAACCAAATTGTGCATTTAACTCACACTGATGCGGAAGACAGCCTAGGGGCGACAGGAACAGTGCCTGGGAACTTCAGGGCCTGTCCAACTGCGGACATCTCAGTCCTAGAAAGAAGATACCAGAGGAAAGTCCCATCAATACTTTCTATCTTTTGCAGCTGAAGTATTCTTCCTGGTGCGAGCTCTAAGGTACAAGCATTCTCCTAGATGCTATAAATAGTCCTACCTTATTCAGATTTTAAAGCAAAAGAAAAAGTTTTTATATTTTTTGTCATTGTTATTTTTAAAAGCAAATCACAGTGAATGCAATATGAATTTAATTTTAAGAAATCTACCACTGTGGTGGTGTTCACCTGTAATGCCAACATTTGAGAAGTAGAAGCAGGAGGATCATCCTTTGTAGACCCTGCTGTCCCTTCTCACCCCAAGATAAGAAAAATCATACAAATGTCACCACGATCAAATATCACTCTTTCCAAAACACTGTGTACTTCTTTAAAAAAGGATTTATGTTATTTTTTATTTAAATGCATACATAGGAGGGGGTTGCGTACTTTTATGGGTACCAGTGGAGAGCAGAAGAGGGTTTTTAAATGCCTAGGAGCTGGAGTTACGGGCAGTTGGGAGCTATGCGATGTAGGCGGCAGGGAATCCAACTCAAGTCCTCTGTAAGAGAAGCAATTGCTCCTTACCTCCGAGCTATCTCTCCAGCCCCTGCATGAATAAATCTCAGAAACATGCTTGAGTGGTAGAAGCACGGTGCAAGAGGCTGGAGACTTTATAAACGCTCGCTTAAGTCTCAGAGCGGACAGAATCAATTCCCGGTGGTGGCTGGGATGAGCTGGGAGGCTGACAACAAAGAGGGACATGGAAATCCTCCGTGCTTCCTTCAGGGTGGTGTTTGCATGTGTGTCCCAAAGTCCAAAGTATCCAAAGTCACTGCACTGGACACCTGATCTCTGTACAACATGTTAACTATCCCTTAGTAGGAATGCAGAAAAATAAGGACAATGTTTGTGAATTCAGAACTGACCTGGATGACCATAAAGAAATGATACAGATCTGAGTGTTGCAAAGCAGTCGTGCACTGGTGGCTCGTGTCTTTAATGCCAGCACTCTGGAGGCAGAGGCAGGTAGATCTTGGAGAGTTCCAGGCCAGCCAGCCTGGTCTACAGAGTGAGTTCCAGGACAGCCAGGGCTACACAGAGAAACCCTGTCTTGACAAAGAAACAAACAAACAAACAATTAAAAAAAAGTCACACAGCTTTAAAAACCAAAGGAATAAGGAACCAGGGATGTAGTGAGATGCTAGCAGGTTTGCCTAGCACGCTCAGGCTCTGAGTTCAATCCCCAGGACCACATAAACCATGGTAATGCATGCCTGCAACCCCAGCAGTCCTGAAGACAAGAGGATCATTAAGAAAGTCAAAGCCAGTTTAGGATTCATGAGACCCTGTCTGGGAGGGAAAGAAAGGAAGAAAGAAAGAGAAATGAGAGAATGAGAAAGAACTAACTGAAATAGGAGAGTTTTCAACACAAGACTTATTTACTTGCTGGTGGTTTGTTGTTGTTGTTATTTTGTTTTGTTTTGTTTTTTGAAACAGAGTCACTGTGAAGCCTGCCTAGAACTTCATATGTTGACCGATTGTCCTTCGACTCACAGAGATCAACCTACCTCTCCCGTCCCAGCTCTGCAACTAATGGCATGTGCCTTACTTTGCTAATACTTAAGATCATTTTTTTAAAGTAAGGTATACAAAAGGATATGAATATACAAACATAGGGCAGGTGAGGTGGCTCAACAAGTAAAAATACCAACAATGAAAGGCCAGCAACCTCTTTTCTACCCCCTAGAACCTACATTTAAACAAACAAACAAGAGCAACAAAACCAAAAAACAGATGCAGTACTCGGAGAGACCCAAAAGTCACCCGGAAGTTTGTTTCTGCACCCTAGTGGAAGAAACAGCAAGAGACCATGCCTCAGAAACAAGGTGGAGTGAAAGAAGCGACCCAGAAGTTATTCTCCGAGTTCCACACATACAAGCTCACTCTGAGAAAATTAATACATAAATCGTTAAAGACACACAAAGACGTGTCAGTCCGTGTGTGGATCTGTCAGTAGGGAGTATGCAAGGAACTGGTTCATGGTAGTTATCTCTAAGGATGTAGAATTGCTAGATAAAAGGGCTGTGTATGGAATGAAAGAGCCAATGCACACCAACTTAACCTATTCCTTGGAAGTCTGGCTTACTTGTAGCTATGGTGCTTAGCTTACTGATCCTGTGCATTGTTGCATGTTATAGTAAGTTGGTGGTAGTGGGAATTGGGTCCATGACAACTGTCTGCTAGGAAGGGTCTGCACTCAGCAGGCAGTGGTCAGTTTGTTTGGCACTATGTCAGAACTGCCAGGAGTTAGTTCTCACCACTTAGCTGGTATAAATATTTTTTTTTTAAAGTTACCTTCTTCGACACGTTGACTCATCTACAAGCTTAATCCACTGGTTGACAAAGCAACTGATGAAAAAGAATGTGTGTGTGTGTGTGTGTGTGTGTGTGTGTGTGTGTGTGTTTTACATACTCTGGAGCAGCATTTCCTCTTCATTCTGGAGGAAAACATTTCTTTTAACTCCAAACCAGCCCGTGATGACCATTGGAAGAGTAATGGGAACACACATCAGTGACAACCATCAAGGGATGCTCATTTTCTGTGGCACACACACACATGACCTCCAGATCTGCTGTTGCATCGCTGTATATTTCTGAACGATTACAATCTGTTACCATTTACATAAATTACTTGAAAAAGAAAGAATAGAGAAGATAGAGTGTAAATGAGGAGGCAAGAGGCAAAAGCTATCTGCAGTAGTTAAAGTGTCTTAGACACTACCATGGTGTGAACAGCCTCCTAGGCTGCTAATCATCCCTCTTCAGGACAGGTATGCACCTGTGCACGCACATCTCTCAGGTGGTGAGAGAGCTACATCTCCTCCAGCTACATCTTCTCTTGGAACTATCTTTCCCTTGAGAAGATTCTCTATGTACTTGGTTTTCCTTTGTGGCTAGACTGAATGATATTGAGAATACAAAGCAAGTCTTATTCTTTATGTATTCATGTCTGTCTGTTTGTCTGTCATCTGACTTTCTATCACCTATCTATCTATCTATCTATCTATCTATCTATCTATCTATCTATCTATCTTTTATACCTTCCTTCCTTCCTTTCTCTTTATCTCTAGCTTTCTCTCTCTCCCAAAACCTATCCCACAAATATGTAGCAGCTGGATCAATATTTGCTTATGAAAGGCAACAACTAGCAATGGTGAAGGGTTTTTGTTTGTTTTGTTTTTGTTTTGTTTTGTTTTATCCATACCTAGGGTAATTGATAATTTTCACACAAAACACTGGTGATCCCAAACCGATCGTACCATACAAAAAAGTTGTTTACGTTTTTGCTTTTGTATTTTGATATTGATGTGACAAGCTTTTTAGAATGTATGTATTATCCCCACATTTGTAAGTAAAATAAGCACAAACACGCCTTTTTTAAGTGATTCCGGGGGGTCATCATTTGATGCTATGCTCACTAGGTCTTTGCTTTATTCATACAGTACTTTCACCACTAACCATATAATGCTTTTGTGATGAGCATAATCATAGTCATAATTAATGTTTTCTAAATTCAAAAAGTGTCAACTGTTCTTCGATTAACACCAAAATGACCTGTTCCTTAGTGCATACATTTAAGGCCTACCTGACTTTTAAGGTTTCCATTATGAGATGAAGGTATATGTAATTATTAAAGGGAAAGGGGATGGGATTAGAAATTAAGACAAAGGCATAATCTTAGCCCAGCAGGAGAAGGGATGAGCATCATATAACAATGAAGGGAAGAAGCAGACTATGCCTGGGAGAAAAGAAAAAAAAAAGGTTTATTTACCCAGAAAGCAGACGGAGGCCAGCTCGGCAGGCTGCAGAGGGAGACAAGGGAAATAGAAACTGAAAAATCCTGTGGGTGAAAGAAATGCCAAGGACCACTCCCATCAGGTTGTTAAGCAGATTATTATACCTATCAGAGAGAATACTGAATTTGAGTTTTTTTCTCTCAGTTAGAATTTATCTTTGCAAAAATTAACAACAACAACAACAATACAAACAGACAGAAATCCCAAAACCCACAGGCAACAGTGGTCCTTCTGCTCACAACAAACATGGCGTGCTTACGGAATCATGAAATTCACCACACAGCACTTGATTGGTTTTGTCTTTGTTGCTTGCTTGTTTGTTTTCTACACATGTGCACTGAACAGTGAATCTGAAGCACCCTAACTCCCTATCTCTAACTGCTCACAAGATAGTAGTCTCCTTAAAATGGCTCCCAGCTCCTTCTCCATATGCTTTCTAGAACGAAGGCAAGACTAGCAGGCCAAGAAAGACACCAGTCATTTCTCTTGCTTGTTGTCTCTGGAAAGTAAGCTCTGCATGTCAGGGATGGATAACATTGGATAACTGCTAGACAACTCCCAAGCCTGGACCTTGCACATAGTAGACGCTCAGTAAATATTTGTTGAAGAAACACATGACATAGATGAGCACCTATCTTATTTTCTGACAGGAAGGATGGGATTCTAAGAAGAGGGAGGAGATGGTGTCAGGCAGTATGCTAAGTTGTTCACAAAGACTGCTTACTGCTGAAAACTGACTTAAACCAATTTGGTCATTCTATAGCCAACAGTTATTCTCGTAAGCATGAGTCATTTCTGGCCAATGGAGTGGATAAAAGCCATGAATTCCTTGTCTCTAGCCTCTTCCAAAATACCTCCTACCACCCAGTAGGGAGGTATGGCACAAAGAAAGCAGTCCTAGACCAGCATCTTCACAAACAGGCATTTATTATCAGGTAGGCATAAAACCAGCAGTACAGTCTGTCCTTATAGGTCTGGAAAAGCCCACTCCTGGCCCCTAAGCCTCCTTACCTATCGTGACTACGAAACCCATTGGAAAGCTCTTCCCAACATTCTGACTGGCCAGGTAACCAGTGTTCCCAACATGTCACAGGGAACCAAGAAGCCAGCACAGGACCAAACAGCTCAGAGTAGAGTTTCAGCTCTGAAGGTAGCAGGTTCTCCTTCCAGCAGGGACACTGGGGTCTATTGTGCCCTTTTAGATGATGTTCAACACCAGTGTCACTAAGGGAACATCTTGCACACTATCCCCTACCCCAGTTAATAGACGCTCTATAGTGTGCTTTTAGAGAAAAATACGTTATTTTTTATTGTCTGTGTACGAGTGTTTTGCCCACATGTATGTCTGTGTACACCATGCAGGCAGTGCCTCCCCAGGCCTGAAGAGGGCGTAAGATTCCCCTGGAACTCGACATACTGATGGTTGTGAGCCACCATACCGAGTGCTGGGAAGTGAATCCAGATCTTTTGGGAAAATAGTCAATGCTCTTAATGAATCAGCCCTGCATGTACTTTATTGATGATCTGGCCTCCTCTGGAATGTGATTTCTAACCAGGTTCTTCGGATACTAAGTGACCATGCCCGGTGTTTTACTCCTTCTTCCACCATGAAACGTAGTTAATTTGCATATAGGCCGAGGTTGAATCTGAGGAGCTGTGGATCGATGCACAGTCAGTTCTGTGGTCTTTCTGCAGTGAGAAGAAGAGACAATGTCCTTGAAGCAATTAACAGTAGGAAACCAAAACCCAGAGATGAGACATAAAGAATAGGACTGAGGCTGGGCAGCGGTGGCACACACCTTTAATCCCAGCACTTGGGAGGCAGAGGCAGGTGGATTTCTGAGTTCGAGGCTAGCCTGATCTACAGAGTGAGTTCCAGGACAGCCAGGGCTATACAGAGAAACCTGTCTCCAAAAAACAAAAACAAAAACAAAAGACAAAGAATAGGGCTAAAGCGTGCCCCAGGTCTCTGGGCCCGTGCTCTATAATACCATACGTTGTTGTTTCCTTCTGAAAATAAGAATTTTTGGAACATAGATATCTGGAGTATGTATCCTTTTCATTTTCCAAAATTTCCCACTTAGGCCGTGAAGGCAAAGGTCTGTCTGCAGTTCAAAGGAGGCTGACTGGGACCGGGAGCCACCAGGTAGGCAGACAGCACTGTATAAGTTTAAGGAACCAACCAACACATAGTTTTAGCAAATTCTTTCGTGGGTACCAACTCAGGAATTATAAAAATTCTCTCTCTATAGGTCACAGTATCTTTTTCATTCCAAATGTAAATTTGGGTTCTGAACCTCGGAGGACGCGATGTTTTTATATTCCTTCGCCATATTTCAAAAATAGAAAAATATCAATTACAGCTTCAGAATGGCCAAATTTAGGGAGTAAAATGTTATTATTTAGTATATTTGGAAAGTAACAGTCAACTCAGGGATAGTGTCTACTCTTTCGGGCTGAAATTAGCTACCAGGAAATGTGACTAAGACTCAAGTGACTCACCACAGTGCGAGACAAGAACACAAGCTCTGGATTCACCAGTCCCGGCTGGAAACCTAACTTTGCCACTAAAAGTCTTTTGCAAGGGAAAGCACCTGCTGGACCTCACATCTTTAGTTATGAAATGGGAAGGGTGGGAATCGTGTGTGCAGAGCCCACAACAGGCCAGCATACAGCAGCAGTCACTGGAATGTTAATTATCCCTGGACAATTTGCATTTATTCAACGTTCCCAGAGACAAATAGTTCTCTATCATCCAAAAGCAAAGATTTCCCTGACTCCCTAGAGAGCCACCCAGTACCTGGCTTAGAGGCTGCACGGTCTGAGTTCTCTGCCCATCGCGCTCAACTTAGTTGGGTTGGAAGCTGGTTTATGTCCCAGGCACATATGATGTAACTTGCTTGGTGTGATCAGACAGCAGAGGCCCGTGTCATTTTTTTTTTAAAGCTAGAGATATACTTGGTGGACAACTAAACACAAGTTGGTGGACCTAGGGCAGAAGCAGAAGCAGCAGGCAGACATTTTCCAGGGTTGATCCCCTTGCCATCTGGATGGAATACGCTCCCCACAAGCCCCTGTGTTTGAACATGTGGTCTCCAGGTTGTGGTGCTGCTTGTAGAGGTAGAGAAACCTGTGTGACTGTGTTCTACACAGAGGAAGTGTGCCACAGGCAACCAGTTAGGAAGGTGAACTGTGCTTTTTGCTTCTGCCCAGGGCTCTTTGCTTCCTGATTCACTATGATGTGAGGCATTTTCACACACACACACACACACACACACACACACACACACACACACACACACCATTGCTTCTCTGCCATGGTGAGCTGATATCCTCTGACACTGTGAGCCACAATAAACCCTTCTTTTCTGAAGTTGCTCTGACAGGTATTTTGGCCTAGGTAACGTAAAAGTAACTAATACAGAAAACCGACACCAAGAACCGAGGCGGTGGCTGTGCCTCACTGGACCCTGTAGCTCACAAGTCTTCAAAAGCAAGCTTGCAGAAGGAATGTGAAAAGCCCTAGAAGTCTGTAAGCTAACTTTAATGGGCAATTCTAGTAGTAGACCAGATTCTGAAAGAAATGAAGACAATAAAGACTGGGCTCACGAGTATGGTGCTAAATGGGTCTCAGATGGTCAAGACTGGGCTCTTCAGGTCTCACATGATAAAAATTATATTCATGGCGTCTCATATAGTTATGATTGTGCTCGGTCATGAGGTCTCAGAGAGAACAAGGCTCTTCTAGGGAATTGGACTAGAAGCCATTTCTGTTACAATCTATCATAAAATTCTGTTATGGTATAGTCTGCTAATATCCTAGATATTTGAGCATTACTGAAGCTCCAGAAGAAAACATTAACGACATCAGGCCAATATGCAACAGGGTTAGATGTCTTACAGAGAGGCCATTGTAGGAAGCCTTGAAGGTGAAGTCTACACATCTGTGGGGACCCCGGAATGTGGGTGATGTCAAGAAGGTGAGAGGTCTCCAAAGGAGAGCTGCACACACTGAGTAGAATAAGCCCATGAGAGAACCCATCTGTCCTGTAGATAGCAGAACCATAGGAATGAAGCTGGCCAAGTCCTTTGGAGCTCAGAGGGTTGCGCTGCAAGCCCTGGATGCTAGCTCTGCAGCTGCAAAGTTTGTTGCTTGCTCTGCTCGGTTTGAGTCCAGTCTTTTCCTTGCTGTGCCCCTGTCCTTCCACCCATCTCGAAATGTGAATGCCCACTCTATGGCATTGTGTATTTGAAATATGTTACTTCCCTTTCTATTTTAGAGAGGCTCACAACTACAAGTTTGTCTCGGATAGTAGAAGAAACTTTAGACCTGATTTTCAGTTTTGGGAGCATTGAGACTCTAGGAACTTTGAAAGTTGGACTAGATCCATTAGCGTTATGCGGCTGAAAGTGTGTGAGAACCAAGGACACAATACTATTGCTTGAATGTTAAGTATTCTCCCCATGGGCTTGGAATGTCTAAACACTTGGTCCCTAGTCGGTAGTTCCACTTTTGGAGGTATGGAACCTTCTGGACTAGCAGGTAGAAGTGGGGTAACTGGGGATCTAGTATCCCCTTCTAGATCTGTCCCACACTCTCTGCTTCCTGTTCTGGCAAGATGTGAGAAGTGGCCTCCTTGCTTTCCCATAAGCGTGTCTTTTGAACTACGAAGGATTGATATTTCCAACACTGTGAATCACAATAAATTAATTCTGCCTCCCTTAAGCTGCCTCTGTCAAGTATCTTGTTTACAGCAACACAAAAGTAACTCATAATAGATAGAGACTCAATGGGGGTAGGAAGTAGTGACCTCTGTCACTGGAAGCATTCAAGGAAGCTTTGTGAACACAGTTCAAGGGCAGAGGGAGCACTTTTCCTTTAGGGAGAGCATGGGCCTGAATAGTAGTAAAGATGTGAATAACAGTACTAACTAGCATGCTGGACATTGTGCTAACACTTCACAGATTTGGGCATATTTAATACATGCAGGGAGGCCTCTGATTTTATACTACTATCCATTTGGCATGTTATTAAATCAAAGCTCATAAGTGTTAAATAATGTATCAAGCTCACACTGCTGATATCACCATGGACGCTGGGAACCAGAGCATACACTGTTTTTCCTCTTTCCAGAATGATCCAGTTCTATGCTTTTCAAAATGTTTTAAGTGACAGATCCTTCTTGTTAAATAAAAATGTATACGGTGCATCAATATGTAAGTTTAAAATTATTACACTAGTAGACATTTTTATATAACTATTCATTAATAAAATTAACCACAAGAACAATGTTTATTGTTTATTGATGATAAAAAACTATTATCTAGAGCTAATAACATATATCTGACTGATCTATATCATCTAGTATTAGCCTCAGAATGCAAATCACATTCTTAGTTCGTTTAGATTGCCAACTGTCAATGGCCCATGTTTTCGTTCTGCTCTTCAGTGTCTCTGGACATTGTTTAATTGGACAAACTCAGAAGCTGGGGAGATCACCAGAACACTTTGTTTGAATCACGAACAATATCTAACCACCACATGTTGCCTTATCACGATGTGGAAGTCAAACAAGAAGGGCCCAGAGCTCATAGTACTTCTCACATGATCCATACAGTGATATGATCATCACATGTGGGTGACTCCTCCCCACCAAAAAAGGATATTCTTTCTGAGAGTCAGCAGAACTAGTTGATACTGAGCAGCCTAACTCCACCACTTTGCCAGCAATTTAGCCCCAAACAATGTTAGCAACACGTTGAGCCTCAATGTCATCATTTTGAAATCTTGAAAATTACTAAGTTCTTTTGGGTAGACAGCGATAATCTCCAAAAGATTCTATGTCATTGTGGTCATAGAAGTATATTGCAATGACCAAGCTCTACAAGAAATTATTAAAGAGTCACACAGTCTTATCTGATAGAAGATAGGTGGGATGCCATCTGCTTACCTTTGTCAATACTTTGCAAACAGCTCCCATGGAAGTCCCACCTCAGGCAAATGGAGCCACAACTGGGCAGCAGAATCCACCTAATTATCTTCTTAGGCGGGTGACATAATCTTCTATTAATGTCTTACATCCTAAAGGAACTAGATCCTAAGTATGGTCATCATTTGAAGGATGTAGTCTACGGGGTTGACTAGGTTCTTATTTGCTACATGTTCCAGGTCAAGGGTGCAAAATCAACAACAATTCCAGTCAGCTCATCACCTTTTGATTGCTGTTCTTTCTCCAATGAGTTGGCACTTCTACACCCAGGACGCTAACTAGAATAACTCTGCTGTTTATCAGACATGAAGACTGGAGTTTGTATTGTCAGGGAGTCTTTTTAAAGTGCTAACTAACCCTTTGAATATTTCTGATTAAGGAAGTAAAAATGTTGACTAGTATCCCCTAGGATGGAAATTAAAGTAAAAGCACACCATAGGAAAATGTTTTTTAAAGTGACTTAAAGATAATATAATGTAAGTAAAGAGTACTCCTCACAGGAATATATGCAAGAATTGACAACTACAGATTGAGTGCTTTCTGGGTGCCAAGCGCTATACTGGATAATGCATGTGCTGTTTCTCTTGTAATCCTCTTAAAAGCACCATGAGTGTGACAACATTATTAAATAAGTAAATAGCCAATATTTAGTTAGGATTGTTTCCAGTGCATAGTAAACATTCAGTAAGTGGGAATGCTCTCTCTCTGCAGGCCTGACAACGGTATCACGACCACAGGTTCTCACCAGCAGCTAAGCCCTGCCTGATGCTTGTGTAGATGCCCCCTATGTAAATTAACGGCAGCTGTTGATCTCTGTCGTTTAGCTGAATAAGGATCAGCTTGAGTTTATGAAGACTAGTTCAAAGTTTTTTTTTTAACAAACAGCACGTTTCCCCCAAAAGTCCCAATGCATTCACAGACATGCCAAGTGCTTCATCCCCATGTCTTCGCATACACATTAAATCTCTGGTGCACACATTGCTTGTCTCCAGTGTGTTAAGTTTGACCCAGTACACATTGGGATATGTGCACATGTATAAGTTTGGAAAGCACTGGAAGTTTTTTTGGTGTTTACAAATATTTGAAATATAAAATTTGAATCAAACAGCCATGGAATCCCTGAATAATTTCTCACCATGAGATCCCAGACCGATGACCAGCTAGAACTCAAGTTTTACCCCTGCCTTAGAAGTCTGTGATCATATCACTATAAAAGATGAGGCTCAAAGATCTACAGAAGCCCATCCTTTGAACAAAAGTACCAGATCCAGCAGATCCTTATTTTAAATTCCAAACAACATAGCGAACCTGACAAGCAAATTGTCATTCACATCTTTGTCTCATTGAATAAACATGAAGATTTGCAGTTTGCTAATCATTTATCTCCCTCTCTGTGTGTTTTATGCTTTGTGGGTTCTTGGCTTTAAACATTAGAGCAATTTCATGGAATTTTCTGAGCTGCCTATTTCCAAAAGTCACATGCTCTTCACCCACAAGACTTGCTCAGTGGCATGATTTGAAGACACCCTTCACCACAAGGCTCCTAATGACCCATCAGAAGCTTTAAGACTAACAGCCTCCTAATAAGCTCATTGTCTACTTTCTGCGTTTTTTGTATTTTCATTTATAGTCCTAGGGCCTTCTTGAGTGAGTGGCCCACCGAAGTAACATGAATGCATGAAGCAAGTTCTTCCTTCAGGATTGTCTAGACAATGATGTGAAGCTGAAAGAAGAGGGGAGGGGAATGGGATGCGTATTTTTGTAAAAGCAGAAGTGTGTCACAAAATTTTGAAAGTGTCTGGTTTTGGCTTAGAAAGATGGCCCAAAGATTAATCTCAATTGCTGCTTGTGGCACCCATAACTGATGGCTCTTAACTGCCTCTTCCTTCAGCCCATTTCTGGCTTTCATAGGCACCTGCAAACACACTGCATACATATACAAACACAGATATGTGCACAAACACATAAAGATATGTTTAAAAGCAAAAATATATTAATAAAAGTGTCTGTCTGGCTTTAAAGCTGAACCTTAACAGGGAGCTAAAAGCTAAAAGGCCTGGACATGGTGTCAAACTGGACTAGGCATTAGAAGACACGCATCAAGATACTTTTAGCAACCAGCACTTCCAAAAAGAAAAGCTAATTCAAACTACATATGTGGTTATCCCCGTGCAAAGAGTGAGTGCCCTTCTTTAGCTTGCAGAGAGAGGTTGTAAAAAAAAAAAAAAATCACTCAATATAAACTAAGGCATACCTTTTGGTTTAAAAAAAATTTATGCATTCCCCAAGGCAAAGAAAAAGTAATATAATTAATTTTTAGATCACATTTTGAGTGAAGGGAAATATTTTGCATTTGTTTGTCAAACTTGCAAGCATTAACAAGCAATTAATGACTCCTAAATTCAGCAAAGTCATTACCAAACTAATAAAGGCAATCATAGCCAAGTTCCACAGTTAGTCAACCCAAAGATGGAAAGGACCGAATTAGCTAAATGAGGTGAGATGACAGATTACAAAACAAAGGGACAACAGAATAAAATAAACCCACAGTCTCATTAACTGAAAAATTAAGAAAACAGCCACCAACTTCCTTGGCTCTCTGTCACCTCAGGCCATCTCTGCTTCCCCACGTCTGCTGATTGCCTTACTTCGATTACAAGGCACTGAGGCAGGGTGCATCACATAGCTCCATCCCACATCAAGCTCCCTTGGCACTAAATGGCATATATTTTGTGGTTCATTAGTTCATTCATCCAGGAAATTATTGCTAAAAGCATGTTGAGAGCCAAGCATTGATTTGCGTGTGCTAGTTACACAAAGATGAAAATACCTCCAAATAACTTGGAGGAGTTAAGAACCCACCGAGTGACACGTGTGAAGATAATTACTATATGATATGCATATATACATAATAATCAGTATAACACAGAAGCCCTTCGAAGAAAGTGCAGTGGGTGCAAAAGGCTGAGAAGTTGACCAAGGGACTGGCAGTGCTGTGAAATCATTGGAGCACACTCGTCATAGAAAACCCCCAAGTTCGATGTGCTAGATAGTCACTGCTGAGACTTTGGAGTGGTGAGAGCCTGCAACTCTGCCAGTCTTAGTACTACCAAGAAGATAGTCTCAGAAGACAGGGTCTACTGTATATTTAAGAATTTATCTTAAAAGTAGCCACTAACAAGGAGAACAGACAAGTTCATTCTGTCCGTTAGATGAGGTGTCAATTGGGTGTTCTGTGTGTATGGATGGCCACTGCCCTGTCAGTCATCTCTGTATCATTTCATTGTCATAAACAAGTGTGAGAGGCTGGGGGATATAATTTTTTTTGTAGAGGTTTATTTACTTCACCATTTTGGAAGACTACGTAGCGTGGTGTCATCTTAAAGAAGGCCTCTTCAGTTGCATTAAATCACTGCAGATGGCATAATGACAAGACTCTAAGTCAAGTGGTGAGACAAGAAGCCAGAGAGAAGGCGGGTGGTGGTGGCAAGAGCCTTTAATCACAGCACTCAAAGAGACAGAGGCAGGCAGATTTCTGAGTTTGGGGCTAGCCTGGTCTACAGAGCAAGATCCAGGACAGCAAGAACTACATAGAGAGACCCTGTCTCAACAAAACAAAACAAACAAACAAAAAGGAGGAGGGAAATAGGAAGGAAAGAGGAGGGTGAGGAGAAGGGGGAGGGTGAAGAGGAGGGGAAGAAGGAGGAAGATGGAGGAGGAGGAGGGGGAGGAGGAAGAGAAGGAGAAGTCGAAACCACCAGAGAGAGAGACCTGGGTCTCATGAGAACTGCATTAACCCCTCCTGGCGACATGCCTCTAATGACTGAACAACTTCCTATTAGACATCATCTCTTTTATGTCCCACCACTTCTTAACATCGCCACAGTGGGGATCAAATTTCCAACACAAGTAAACAAACCATGACATCCTGTAAAAGCATTGGTTGGACATGGGATCATTTATTGGTTCCACTTCCCGTACTGTCCCTAAGACTACTGCCCTCCTAAATTTTATGTTCTGTGCATGCTGGAGTAAAAGTACCTCCACCATATATTCAATTCACCACACCACACTTCTTCAACAACTTTCATTTCATTCACGGAAACTGTTTTAAATATTTAGGCTGCCCAAGAAGCTATCATTCCACCATGGAAAAGAAACACCAGCTTCTCCCTATGCTGGGTCTCACAAGCTTGAGGGCTGAACGAGCTCACGCTCCACTCTCCAAGGTTGGGTGCATGGATATGGTGCCACTGGTCATGTGTGGTCACTGAGCTTGGCTTCAAAGAAGATAACTCCAGATGTTCTGTGAGCTTAAGATGCACACCAGAATTCAGACTTAGTAAAAAGCAATGAAGGAAAAAACTGTAAAATATCTCATTAATAATTTTAATATTGGTTACATGTCAAAATAACACTTTGTATATATTGGGTTAAACAAACTATATTAAAAAACTAATTTCACCTGTTTCTTTTAACTTTCTGAAAAAAAGGCTGCTAGCAAATTTAATATTAAATATGTGGCTTACATTATATTTCTATTGGGCAGTACTGCTTTAGGGTCTAGCATATGGAATTCCAAATTAGAATGCTTGTTGTTCTCTTGACCTTGCATTCCTAGTGAAAAATGCCAGTAGCCTTAGGTATGGTTGCATACGACTTAATCTAAGTAGCATGTCTGTAATAGCCATCTGTGGTGTATGTGTGAGTGTGTGTGTCCGTGAGTGTGCCCGTGAGTGTGTGTGTGTGTATGTCTGTGTGTGTGTGTGTGGTGTATGTGCGTGTGTATTTAACAAGACAGATAGAACCTATATTGTCATGGGTTTTATAGTCTCTCTGAATAGAGAGAAAGAGAAGAAAGAAGTGACCCAATAAACATAAAATTATAAGTGCTATAAGAGAGTTATAATGGTATGGAACATTAAATCGCGTTCAGGCAGCTATTTCAGCAGCTGGATATCCATCCCTCTGTGAGGAGGTGATATTTAAGATGCTATCTGGGTAACACACAGGAGCCAGACATGCTCAGATGAGGGTGAATGGAAGAGAAGGGTGGTCCAGGGTAAAGAAACAGCAACAAACTCAAACTCAACAAAAAAAAAAGAACCGCATGAGCTCAAATTCGGGGACAGGAGAGTGTGATGATGAAGAAGGGACCCCAGCTTTAGGTCTGGGGGAACACGGAAGTTAGAGTGGAGGACATATTGTAGGAAAGAATGAGACAGTTCACAGGGAGAAGATGTGTGTGGTAGCAGTTCTCAAAAGGTGTGGCATATGGAGTTCCAGATTAGAGTGCCTGATGGTCTTTTGCATTCCAGATAAAATGCCAGGAGCCTTAGGCATGATTGCATATAGCTTAATGTGAGAAGCATGCCCATCACATCAAACCATATGTATATGCCAGAATGTTTCTGAAAGGCATCAAGAGAAACGAAAGTGGTCACTGCCAAATTCAACTAAATGGGGACCACTGAGTATTTTACAAATACCCTCTCAGCCGGGCAGTGGGGACATAATTCCCCAAGGACTAGGTGGAGACTGGAACCTGAGGCAGTATGGGGAGGCAGAGGTTCTATTGAGTTGGCTCTTTGGAGTAGGCTTGATGATGGAATGGATCGTGCTGAGTCTCTGGAACCACAGAGACAGCAGGATGTAGGTTTATATGGAGCTTATCCTTGCTGGCAGGGGGCCAAGAGAATGCACTCCGGGGACTCTGTCCAGCAGTTGGAGAACCAAGGAGTTCATTTCTGAAGGGAAGTCTGCCAGTCATGCAAGTATAGGGTTAACTTCTGTCTTCATTCAAACTTCTTGTTTCCAAGCTTTACTGCAATTGAGCTGGTATAAAAAACACTGCACATAATTAACATGGTAAGGTTGGATGTGTGTGTGTATTCACCAGCTACCATAATCAAAGTAACCATCTCTAATGTTCACCATCTCTAAACATTCTCGCTTCCCATAGTTAGTTTTTCCTACTCATTTAAAATTTAGATAGTTTTTGCTGGGCATGGTGGTGAACACCTTTAATCTCAATAAGTGGGAGGCAGAGGCAGCCGATCTCTGTGTGTTCACATCTAGCTCGGTCTACATAGTAAGTTCCAGGACAGCCAGAGCTACATAGTGAACGAACCTTGCCAAAAAATAAATACAATAAAAATTTTAAAAATTGATATTTTTGTTTAACATGGATATTAAAATTAACTTTAGGTTGTCAAAATGATGCACTAACATATTATCTACCTTGATTAATTGATTACTATGGGGATTTTTGGTGTTTTCTTACAATTTACCTCACTGCTCTGGTCCTGGTAATTATGTAAGTCAGTCAGCCCATCAGGAAATATGAAGTCAGTGACACTAGACGTGTATGCACCAGATGACGGAGCAACCCATCCCTCCAGGTATACTCCCCAGAGAAATGGTCTGAGTCCCTCTATAGGGGGCACATGGAGGGTGTGCCTCTGCAAAGTACTTGGCAGAAAACAGGTGAGCTAGAAACAACCTAGGGGCGATTGCTAGATGAGACATAGTAAGGCAGTCCAGCAGCCTAGTGCTATGAGCTATAAAAACAAACATCAACGTGGATAGACCCTTAAAACACAGGGCAAGAAACAGAAGGCGATTCGTAATGTCGTTTCACACGTGGAAACTAAGAGCGAGTGCCCACCACTGCTGAAAAGGGTACATGCATTCTAAGGGCATGCAGCAGATACACTGAGGTGAGTGCCTCTGGAGGCAAGGAGTGGGGGGTGGGGTCTGGGAATGGGACATGAGAAGAATATTGTAATGTTTTATGAGGACATAGGATCAGTTGAACTCTCTGTTCTAACGACCAAAGTCACATATAGTTAATTCCAAAAACTAGCATGGTAATTAGGGGATGGAACTATAAGGATGTTTGTATAGCAGGTCCAGGGTCCAGGGTTCCATCTTCAAAAAGAAGGAAGAGGAAGAGAAGGAGGAGAAGGGGGAGGAGGGGGAAGAGGAGGAAGGTGGAAGAGGAATAGGAAGAGGAGAAAGTGGGGAAGGAGGAAGAGGAAGAAGTTGAGAAAGAGGAAGGGGAGGAGGGAAAGGAATTTGAGGAGGGAAAGAAATTGATGGCAATTGTTATATGGACCACTTTGAAATTCTGATAAGGAATACACATATGCTGTCAAAGCCGGATCTGGCCTCAGTACCACTTTGCTGTCTCTGACTCACCCGGCTGTTTTGTAGCAGATATGTAATCCGTCTAAACGGAATCTCAATTATGCCTGTAACTCAAATTTCAGACACTAATCCCTTCTCAACGGCTCAAAAATATGAGAAAATATTTATTTGAACTAGCTGGTTAAAAGCATCCAAATTAAGAGACACACAAAAGGCAATGAACAGGAGTGAAACCTATTGGAAGAGAGAGGCCTGCTCTGCCATTCACAGCCCTGTCATCTGAAATGCATATGTTCTAATTTAAAGTACCAATGAAGCTCATTCCTCAAAGCCATTGTCCAAACTTAGAGAAAAATCTAAAGTGCATTGAATGAGCTGGTCCCAAGAAACAGCTAGACCAAATGGAAACTAAATGAAAACCAAAGTTAGATCAAGATTAAAATTAATCAACTAATATTTGGTGAAATTCTATCAAATCTTATAAGAACAGTACCACCTCCGACAAATTAATGTGATTATTATGAATGGTTAAAAGATACAGGTCACTTGATAGACACAGCCAATTAATTGGAAAATCTGGCCCATCTCTTGGAGAAGTGACCTTCAGTGAATTGACCTGAGTGTAAGAGACTAATGACGGCCTTTTCTCTCTCACGCTTGCTTGTCCACTGTCATTAGAACTGTGGGCACCTGGACCAAAATGCTGAGGGGTAGGACAGGGAAAGGGGCAATGAGATTGGCTCCGATGTCTGTTCGTCATCAAAGTCAGTCCCAATTATCCAGTGGCAGAATTTCAACACATCCCCATCTTCCTGAACCTGATTACAGGAAGCCGAGTGGAAAAAATTAACCTTGGGCAGAATCCAGTCCCCGAGCAGCTGCAGCCGAGTGGCCTTTTTAAAGCACACATCTGATCGCCCTACTCCCCGCCTTAAACCATTGTAAGGACTTGAGATCAAGTTCCAACGACATCGACATCGTGTGGCCTGGAAGGTCCTTCGAGATCAGCCTGCCCCTCTGACCTCAGCTAGAATCAGTTTCCCCTCCTAGCGCTGCTGCGGTGTGCTCTCCTTTACCGTGCACTCCGAGTATTTTCCCAGCTCTCAAGGGCTGCCGGGCTTTTGTTCATTCGTGCTGTTCCCTATCTGGAACATTCTCTTCCTGCACCTTGTACTCTAGCTAGCCTTTACAGCTCCTAGGAGACACAGACTGCCTGCGAAGCCTGCGAGATGAAGAAAACAGCTACCCATTCAGCTAGACTGTTACCCTTGGGTTCCCCACAATTAAACACATCCTGAAAATTGAAGGCCTTAAGGACCTTTGCTCCAGACTGGATTTACGGAAATGCTTTGCATAGTGTGGTGGTTTGAATAAAAATGGCGCTATTGGAGGTGAGGCCTTGTTGGAGTGGGTGTGGCCTTGTTGGAGTAGGTGGGGCTTTGTTGGACGAAGTGTGTCTCTTCCGGCTGCCTGCTGATTCGGGTATACAAATCTCCCCTCCTTCTCCAGCATCATGTCTGCCTGCCTTCCATGACAATAACAGACTAAACCTCTGAACTGTAAGCCAGCCCCAGTTAAATGTTTTCCTTTGTAAGAGTTGCCACGCTCGTCAATAAAACCCTAAGACATGGTGAACAATATTGGAAGTGAGAGACGTTGATTCCCCTGGAGCAAAAAGGAAGGTGGTTTCTAGATTAGACCTAGAGGTAATGTCTTCAAGCAAGGGAAGCTATGCCTACTATGCCTACTAGTAGCCCATGTTAAGGCATGGGTTTCCTAACACTCAGAGTTCCCTCCCATAAGTTTGTGTGCTCCCCCACCCCACCATATTTGTGTGTGTGTGTGTGTGTGTGTGTGTGTGTGTGTGTTCCCATAGAGTTTGGAGGTAGTTGCCCCTTGGGAAACTCATTTGATTCTCTAAGCAAGTTGTTGGGCGGTGGTAGACTTTAAGATGGCTCATGGCCTTTCAGGTAAGAGCCTCTGGTTCTTCAAAAGCAAGATCCCTCCGTGTGTTTTCTCTATTCTGCGCATGTCCGCTTGCCCAGTTTTGATTTCCACTAGGAGGGGAGGCAGAAGGAATTCTCAGCCTCAAAAAAAAAAAAAGTGAGCCTCCCTTTGTGAACTACCTAGCCTCGGGTTGACTGTTACAGTAATAGAGATGGAGTAAGGAAGAGCCTTACATAGGCTGTTCATGCCCCTGGTCCGAAAGTTAGTGATAAATCCCTTTTCCCAGGTCCAGAAGTCTCACGTCTTCTTCCCTAGCCATGAAACACATGACAGGCTCATTGGCTGGTTTGGATGCAGGGAAGGCCGTTCTCCACAGCAATATACAGATGCTTAAAGGGCCATAGAGTAGCTTAGTAGTAGAATTACGCCCACGTTTGTAGGAAATATACTGAGTATTTACAAGTGATGTGTATCATGCAAGCGTGCTATTTTTAACGGGGCTCCTCTTCCAGTGGACCCTTGTTTGATTCCCAGCACCCACAAGACAGCTCACAACTGTCTGTAGCTCCAGTTCCAGAAGGATGCCATTTCCGGTCTCCCTGGGTACTGGATACACAAGTGGTGCATGGACATACAAGCAGACAAAGCATCTGCATACATAATTTATCTTTAAAGAATAAAAGAAGCGTTGTACTTCACTTGCAATGTTTATACGTGTTTGGGGTTGTTTGAGGGTTTTTAAAAATTGATGAGTGGGCTCGGGTGATATTAACCTGACTCATCAAAAATAAAGTTTCCTCTTAATGTCTTCAGCAGCCATCAATGAACCACTACCGCCTGGATTCTGTTTGGGAGATTCCAAAGTAATGATTCCTTTACTCCTTTGAATTTAGAAGCTGTAATTCTTCAAGAAAGATTTTTTTTTTCTCATCAACTATTCAGCTGTTGTAGAAAGAACATCTGTGGCATAAAAAAACTCTTGACTCTGTACCTTTATTTCCAAAGTGATGATTTGTTGCCCCAAGGAGTTACCAAAGAAATGTGGTTTTGATTGTTACCGTCATATATGCTCGTCATTTTTATGTACTTAGTGCTTTCAATTTGTGGTCGTCCCATTATTCGTTTTGGTGTTCAGATTGCTTGTTTCTGACTGGTTTTGTCGTCCCCAGAATGAATGGCAGTGTCCTTTTGTCGTGGCAGCCAGTCTCTGATTGTGCTTTGCTTTGGAAACAGTAAGAGCCTAGCTTCATCTTGTATATTTGTGTCCTAGATGTATAAGAAGCCATTCCTCTGGGTCCTTTTAAGCAGGAGCAGACATTTGGAGGCTGTGTTCTAAGAGTTCAGTCACTGCTGCTAGGTCACCTTGATTCTGGGCTTTTCAGTGCCTTAAGGGAGGACACATGTCATATCATGAGTCCATGATAGCAGCTTCGAAATTTCCAGAGCTTCTTAATTTTATCTTTTTCTCATATACCAAGCCTTGGTTCTTAAACATGTTCGCATAATTACATTCCTCTCTTACACTCTAGAATATTCCTATGATAGCAGTACCCCCAGTAAAACACAAAGCAACCCCCCCCCCCCCTCCCCGCGGGTGCAGTTAGTTTCTTCTGGGTGATTATCTGTTTTTTGTTTTTTGTTTTTTGTTTTTTGTTTTGTCTTGTTTTGTTTTTCAAGACAGGGTTTCTCTGTGTAACCCTACCTGTCCTGGAAGACACTCTGTACACCAGGCTGGCCTCGAACTCAGAAATCCTCTTGCCTCTGCCTCCAAAGTGCTGGAACTAAAGGCGTGCGCCACCACCTCCAGGCCTGCATGGTTATCTTGTCATTAGTGTGTTCTTCAAAGAGCTGCATGGTCAGACTGTGGACTAGAAGGTTGTTTGTTAGGGAAACAAACTGTCCTGGCTCATGCAGTAATGAGAGGTCTGCCCATCTCAAGGTTACAACACAAATAGTCCTGGCTACCCCAGGAGAGCTGGTTAAGTTATTAGAAGTAACAGTCTACTCTGTGCTCTGTCACCAACTGGGCACACGATCAAGTTCATCTGTCTCAGGTTGTTGTGTTGTTTTAGGAACTCACTTTACAGATTTCTTTAAAATCTAAAATGTTTACATCGTCCCAAAGCCCAAATACAAGCACATCAAGGGATCCAGCTTCCAGCCCTGCCTCTCACATCTTATTCCCTCAACCCCCACACCCCCTAAGGAAGGAATTATCTTTAGGTGTCTGGTTATTCTGCTAATGCTTCTCTATCAAAAAGTATAAGCAAATTCATGCATATAGTATTGTCTGCATTCCTTACAAAAAGTATAACATCGTAAAAATACTATTTTTATATACATTTCTGCATTTAATCTAGACCTGCAAAAATCACCTGTCTAAATAATACCCACTTGTAACACTCAGACTGTCACTAAGCCTGAGATTCCAGAGTGAAAAGAGTCAACCAGAACAAGGCGGGGGCAGAGTGATGTGAACGAGCTGGGCTGCCCGGGATAGAATACCCTAGACTTTTCACACCGTGACACCTGCGTTTACTCACTCAGTCCCAAACGCTTAAAAAAATATGTGGCTGGACTCAGACCTGGGGCAGTCAGAGATTTAACTTACTAACACCTGTAGGCTGGTGAGAGAAGCTGCTTTTGTCTCCCAGACGTTGGGGATATGGAATAACTGGGCTGTAGTGAGGCGGCTTCCTGCAGCTCTGTGCTGAGGACAACCCAGCTCTATGGAGTGACAGGACTCAAAGCAGGCAGGATACTGCGTGATGCTCGAGGGGCTGAGTGGGACTTGTATCAGGGAAAAGCCTTGAGAGCTAGAAGAGGAGTTATTTATGAGATCCAGTGATTCCCCTTGGATGCAGAGAGGAGTGGTCTCCTTTTTTTTTTTTTTTTTTTTTTTTTTTTTACCTGTCAGAAGCCATCCCCATCCCCTGGGCAAATGGAGTCCAGCAAGCTACAGACTAAGCTCTGGGTACCAGATTATTCTAGGCAATGTTGCTGTGATGTGTGGGCCAAATGGTGGCTGTTACTTTGCTGTATGCTAAGGATATCCCAAGCTCCCCTTTCTTCCAGGGCTTAGCCCACTGCCCTCTCTCCTTTTATTTGGGGAGAACACATCCCCTTAGCTGACAAGGAAGGATGTGCTCAACCTCTTGCCTACATCACCATGTTAAGAGCTTCTGCTGGTGGGCAGAGGGAGCAGAGAAGTTTATTTTGGGGAATAAATTCAGTCATGGCCTCTGACTTGAAAAGCACAGGTGTAAAGCAAATTCTTTGAAACTGGCTCTCTAGATTTGAATTCTGGATCTACTATCCTCCAGAAAGGTCATATAGACATGCCTCTTATCCTTCCTGCCTCAGTTTCTCACTTTCAAATTCAGTGAAACTGAGGCTCTATCTATCTCACTGTTGTCAGGAGTTAGGAGTGAGTTAGGACACGCCTGATCAGCCCCTCAGAGTGAGAACCTTTGACTATGACCTAATTTGCAACAAGTCTATGAAGATACAACTGAGTTAGGAATCTTTTTTGTTTTGTTTTGTTTTGTTTTGGAGACAGGGTTTCTCTGTATAGCCCTGGCTGGCCTGGAACTCACTCTGTAGACCAGGCTGGCCTCAAACTCAAAAATCCACCTGCCTCGGCTTCCTAAGCGCTGGGATTAAAGGCGTGTGCCACCACAGCCAGGCTGAGTTAGGAGTCTTGAGAAAACATCACCCTGAATATAGACTGGGTTCCAAATACAATGACTAGTATTCTTATAAAAAGAATGAGAGGGAGACTTGAAGGCCAGAGGACAGGGGTGTGGGATCTACATCAAGGTTTGGAAGGATGCCTCTGGATTACAGCATGCCAGAAGCCACCAGAAACTGAGAGGCGTGGACCAGACTCTCCCCCGGAAGCTCCTGAGCAGAGTCTCGCTGACATCTTGACTTCAGATCACTGACCCTGGTAACTTCAGGGAAATCCTTTCCGGCTCTCCTGAGCCACCAAGTACATGGTGATTCATTACAGTAGCTGCCGGGGAAACAGACACAGCCCTGAAAAGTATCGACTATAGTCAGAGCCCACGAACCAGGAACAGTTCTGCCAGAGAAGGGCAAAGAAGAGCTCATGTCATTTGTGTGTGCTAATCATAGAAGAGGCAAGGGCCAAGCAGAGAAGACAAGTTTTCAAGTCTACCCAAGGTCACCCCATTCATGACCAGCAAGTGTGCAAAGAATACAGCCTGGCCCTCGGTCCCACAGGGTTTCTTACCTTGTGGGTGAAGGGCTCATAGAGAGAGCATCTCACTAAGGCATCACTAGACTGGTAAAATTTCACTTCCAGGTCTGACTGATTGTTTAACACCATGATTAGAGAATGATGTGAGGTTGAGTTTGAACCTCTCACCCTCAGTTTTGTTTCCTGGTAAACTCAAGTAAATTACTCATCAGTGATTCTCACATTTCCTGTAAAACACATGTAGGAATACCTACTTCTCTGCTTTCTCAAAGGAGAACACATATTTAGGCACCCATCAGGGTGATTGCTACATGGCAGTGTTTAGACACACTGGCCTTCTTGAGCCCTATTATCCACAGCCTTTCAGGATGCATAGTAGGGAACTCAATACATCCATCCGCAAGGGAGCTGGTGGAAGCCCTTCTCTCTCTGGCAGCTTGCTTGCTCACTTTCTTCCTCCAGCCTCGGCATCCTACTCAGTCCCTTGAGTCCAAACCTAGACACATTCCAAACACCTCCCTTTATTTAGCTCTTGTATCCAGAAAAACAGCAGAACAGTTTGGGCTTTGTTCTGCAAAGAGCTATCAGATCTGTTCTTATATTGCCAGATCCCCCTCTCCCCAGCCCTATGCACCCCGCACCCCGGGCACTGCTCTGCCTTCCTTCAGCAGGCAGCGCTCTCGCTCTCCTTTGCAGAGTCCTTCGAAGGCAGGGCTCTCTGCCCTGTCCGGTCCACATCAGCCTCCTGTCTTCTTCCTCCCCGCTGTACTATCATGCGAGCCAGTCTTGTCTGAGTCTCTGAGTTTTCTAATTGTCCCTGAGCAGCTGGAGAATGAGGGATCAGGACCAACAAACTTTGCGAATGTGTTGCCCCCGGAGTCTTTAAAGCCGATGTGATGTGCTCAAAACCGGGTATCCGCAAATCTCGGCTACTGGAGATGTAGAACAGAAAAGAAAAACATGGCAGCCGCATGCTGGCACACTTGTCTTCTCCCTGCAGGCTGTCTGGAATTAATTGGGTGCAAGCAAGATTAGTCTGCCAGAGGACTGAGTGCTTGAGTCAGGCTCCCCTAAACTTAGCAGGGGGAGTCTGCCAGAGTTCAGAATCTCGCCTGATCCACTGAACTCGACGTGGTCTTCAGTATTTATGAGCTGTTAGCTGGAAGGGTGGCACATGTAATAGGAAACTAAACAATACCTCCTCCTACTGTCTCCACCTTTCCTAACTCTCAGGCCAGCCACAGGTCTTGCTATTCTTGCCCTAAACACAAGACACTGATCTCTGTCTGGAGCTTTGCAGTCTCATATATATGTATAATGTGTGAGATATACATGTGTGTGTGTGTGTTTTAATTTTATGTTCATTTCTGCATTTGTCTGCATGTTTGCTTGTGTGAGGGTGTTGGATCCCCTGAAACTGGAGTTACAGTCAGTTGTGAGCTTCTGCATGGGTGCCAGGAACTGAACCCAGGTCCCCTGGAAGAGCAACCAGTGTTCTAAATCAGTGAGCCATCTCTCTGCCATATACCATTTGTGTGTGTGTGTGTGCATGTATGTACATATATATGTGTATATACACATATATGTATACATGTATACATATCATATATATATGCTCTATCCTCACCTCTCCCACCTCACTACCTCTTGTGATCTCTTTGGGTTTCCTCAACAGCCCTGCTGGGGTTTTTTGTTGTTGTTGTTGTTTGTTTTGGTTTGTTTTTCATATCTTCACAAGCCTGTCTCCTAGGAGACCAGGCATCACAGAGGACAGGAGCCAAGTTCTGCTGACCCAAGCCTCCATTAGGACATACACAAAGAGGCACGTACACGCACACAGATACACAGGCACATGTGTACACACATACACATATGCACGAGAATTCTAACCAAACTGGCCTAGCACCTAACATCCAAGTAAATGGGAAGACAGAAGGGAAGTCTCCAGCTCTCGTGGTCGTGGTCGGAGGAAGGTGGTCCTGAGAACAGTTACTAGGAGAGGCACGGCTGGCAAAAGAGACATGGGAAGAAATCTTCACTGGGGACAAGAGGACAACCCAAGAAAGAAAAGTTTCAACTTCCACAGTCAGAGAGTCCTCTGGGAAAGTACTGACTGCTAAGGGCTTCCTAGCTGACCAAGCAGAGTCCAAAATAAGGGACAGAAAAAAAAACTGATGCTTCCACCTAAGGAGCCCTTTTCTTTCTCTACTGGAAGCCAGGAGCAGTCCCCAGCTGTCCGCTTTCACAGCTGGGTCAGCAGGGAGGAACAAGAACATGCAAATTGCTATCCTGGTGGCAGTTTTGCCTGGAGGCAATTTCTGAGACCACACAATAGATGTTTCCAAATAGAAGGTTTTGAGTATCCACGAGGTAATGAGATCAGGACTCAGGACTGCCAGCATGGAGCACAACAGGAAAAAAAAAAAATCATTTGTGGCAGGCTCAGGTCTATTTGCATAAAGCTGATGAACCCAAAAGCATACAGTCCCAGAGCGGTAGCAATCACAAAGCCTTCTCTAGGTTTTTTGTTTGTTTGTTTGTTTGCTCTGGATGGTGGTAGCCTCTCAGGTGAGCAGAAGGTGGCTACATAAGACAGATTTCTGAATATCTGAATTCATCCGGACATTTCGTTTGTTACTATGTGGAAGCGGGGGAAGCCTTTCTCTGTACTGTTTTGCAACCCATCTGTAGCTGCAGAGTGGTTATGAAGCCCCTCACACAACCTGACCTCTGCATGCTAAGAAGGGAACTGTGTGCTTCATGCCCACACCTCTCTAGAGGCCTGGTGAGGAGGCTACCTAGTCCCCAAGCTCACATAGGTAAGAGCACTGTGTTAGATGAAACACATAGCAACCACAGTGACAGCTATTTTCATAGGTAAATAAGGGGGATCCAATCTTGTGAACCTTGAATTCCCTGTAACACTTTGGCCTTCTCAGTTTCCTAGTGTCTCCTCTTTCTATACCACATGGCCTTGTAGCGGGACATCAAATTTAGCAAAGATACTTCGTTTATGTTGTAAAAGCCTGGAGTTATCAAATAAATGTGAAAGAAATTGCAACCCTTCTCCAAATATCATGGATGATGTCCTCTGTGAGTGTTTCCAGAGTGTATCATCGGGGGCCCTGGCTTTGACTGACTCATGCGAGGACTTGAGATGTTTAGTGGGGCAATCTGTCTGCCCACCAGAGACCATCAGCACCACAATGAACTACGTGGAGAGATGGAGTGGAACATCTTATAGAAGATGGGAGGGTCTGCAGACAGCCAGGAGTGAAGCAAGGAAGACTGTATGAGAGCAGAGAGGCATTTGAGGACCTCCTATGGACTGACTCCTCCCATCCCCAGAATGACAGCATAGCTTACAATTCTCACTCTTGGGGACCAGAACAGAGGGTACATATCCTGAAGGTCATTAAACACAGTATCGCTCGCTGTCCACCGAGGGGCTTGTGCCTTGGTTTGGGGAAGAGGACAAGAAGGGAAGGGGATTGTTGTAAGGAGCAGGGTTATGTGGCTTCAGCCAGTGAAGGAGCTTTGATGCTGAAGGACCCAGCATTGCAAGGTCTGCAAATTTACGTGGAAGGATGCATTTGAAATATTAGCTACATCCAGTTTAGAATGTGAAGCACTCCAAACAAAGCATTCTGTGGGCCAGATCTGACCCTCCCCAGAGGGATTTGAACATTATGCTGGGATAAGCAAAAGCATTCATCAGTGATGGGATCTGAGACTGCTGTGGGGATATGAGCCTGTTGGGAAAGAACGTGGGGCCCCTCAGAGAACCCCCAAAAGGAAGACCTGTCATATAACTCAGAATGCCTCTAAGCAAGAAAGACACAGACTATGTGAACTGACAGGGAGTCTTTGCTTCTCCAGAGACACTATATGGTCAGAGGCCAGGGACAGATGTGCCAGAATACACGTGCTTGTGGTTGTCTTTCATCAACAGAAGCCATTCAATAAGAAAAAAAAAATGTACATGGAAATCAGGAGAAACTGCCTTTGGCCTGTATCATAAGAGGAAAATGAGGTTATGAAAGGATGAGAATTAATGAAGCTTCTGGGTGACAGAAAGACCGAGCAAGCTCACTTGCAAAACACAGAGTAATGATTTTAGGAAGGCCGACTGCACACAGGCCTGCTGCAGACACAGGCCTGCCTACGCTGGGCTCATTGCCTAAGTCTTTCCCACTGTCACTGAAACCAGTGCAGCTTAAACAGTGAGCTGGTATTGCTGTTTTCTTATGACTGGAGGGGAGAGAGTACAAAGAAGGCTTGGGAGAGCCCTGTGTTGTCATGGCTGATGCTGCACCAGACCCTCTTCCACTCTAAATGTGCTTACTACTCTCAGTGTCCTTATGAGACAGGCAATCCTTTCCATAACATTTCACAAACGAAGTGGTGAGGCAGTATCGCTTATTTAATGTCAGAGCTCAAGTAGGAAGTGAAGGAGCTGGGATTTAAAACAACTCCGGCACACGAACAATAGCCAGTGAACCTCTCCATCCTCCTTGGGGAATCATGAGGTTGTGGAGCTGTGGCTTCCTGTGATTAACCCCAGCCCATCTTCGGAGGGCTGCAAAGCATTAAGTCGGACAGTGCCTGCAAAGTTAATGCACTGGCCTGCCCAGTCACTACAAATTATAGGACTATTGCCAGATATATTTTATATTTAATGTATGGTATGTACTATAGTGTATATTGATACATATTAATTATATTTAGATATATTATTTAAAAGTAAATAGTATTATTTGAGTGGATCTGGCATTCAAAGGCAGTGACTGTCACAGTGCTAGAGACAGACTATGGTGGGCTGGGAGGTGACCAGGAGGTGGAAAGTGGCCACAGGTATAGGTCCTCTTTGGAAAGTTAAGTGTTTGAACTTTGCTTTTAAGAAGAATGGCTTTGTGGAGGATCTTAGTTAGGGTTTTACTGCTGAGAACACCATGGCCAAGGCAGCTCTTAAACAGACATTTAGCTGGGCCTGGCTTACAGGTTTGGAGGTTTAGTCCATTATCATCAAGGTGGGAGCATAGGAGCGACCATGCAGGCATGGTACAGGAGGAGCTGAGAGTTCTACATCTTCATCTGGAGGCCTCTAGGAGAAGACTGGTTCCCATGTGGTTAGGAGGAGGGTCTTAAAGCCCACACCCACAGTGACACACCTCTTCCAACAAGGCCACACCTCCTAATATCTCCACTCTCTGGGCCAAGTGTATTCAAAACCACCACAGGGAATCTGCTAACATGTGTCTCTGAGAGTGAGGGAGGGTTTAAGCTGCTGATGTGACTGACCATCTGTGGTACCCATAGCCAAGGGAAACACTCAGAGGCAGAAGTCTGATTGTCAAAGGTGAGTGTCTGAACTGGAGCAGTTATCTGAAGGTAGGGCTATGGATGGAGTGCTTCCACACCCGATGGCACCAGATCTGTGCAGCAGAACTTGGCTGACGTAAGGTTGGCTATGGCTCCTGACAAGGCACTTCCCCTTCAGAAGAGAAAGATGGAGGCCATGGAGGTAAGATGTGGAGGAGAGACCAAAGAGCTTGTGCTAAATGACCTGGAAACAGAAGCCAAGAAAAAGAAAGAGACTTCTTGGGATCTGATTGATTATGATCACTAGATGGTGGAGAAACATAGGAAGGACCATAAGGCTGAGGTCCTGGATGAATAAGCACATTTGGAATAAGATCAATATCTATCAGCATTGTCCCCAGGAGAGTGGCATTGTAGAATAAGAAGATGGAAGCTGACTGAGTGAGAGAGTAGCATGCACCCACCCAGACGTACCCTGGACCCAGGGAGCCAAAGTCAAGGTCTAAGGCATTGAGTCCAGTTTCAGATGGCCAATTCCCACAGACTTAGGTTATACACACACTCCCCTTCTGGAGAGGGAAAGCTTTCTTGTAGAGACAACAACTTATACTTTCTTGGGCGGTTACAAAAAAAGACAGGGCTTGGGGCTAGAGCACTGGCTGTTCTTCCAGAGGAATTGGATTCAATTCCAGGCACCTACATGGTATCTTACAGCCATCTATAACTCTAGTCCTAGGGGATCTAATTCCCTCTTTTAGCCTTCAGTGGCCCCAGGCATTTACATACTGCGCAGACATATATGCAAGCAAAGGCAAAATGCCCATATGTGCATAAGGAAAAGAAAAGGCATGGCTTGCTGTTCTGTCTTCAGAGTTGCTGCTTTATTTGACTATGATCTGTACATGATAGAACAGATAGAGCTGTTTAAAGGGAAGGAAGGTAGGAAATGAAAGAAGGGAATAGAAAAGAGAAAGATGATCGCTGGACTGGCATGGTAGTACATACTGTTAACCCTAGCACTGGGGAGGCAGAGGCAGACAGCATTCTGTAAGTTCAAGGCCAGGCCAGTCTATATAGCAAGTTTCAGGACAGCCGAAGCTACATAATGAGGTGAGAGAGCAAGACAGAGACAAAGACAGTGAGACAGACAGACAGAGTAGATAAAGATACAGACAGAGTCTGGAGACCACACTAAAGCCTCTCTCCTGAAGGGATGCTTCTAGGAGGTGGAGCCCTGAGCACAGGATTAGTGACCTATAAAGACACCAGAGAGAGTCCCCTCCCCAACCATGTGAAGGTACTGTAGAAGTCAGTCATCGCTAAGCAAAGAGGGCCATCCGCAGAAACCAAGTCTGCTAACACCTTTGGTCTTAGACTGTCCAGCCAGGAAATGAATGATGACTGCTTAAGCCACTCTGCCCCAGCTAAGACAGTGACACAAACGGAACATGCTCCCTGCCATGATGATTAATGGGCTAAACCTCTGAAACTATAAGCAAGCATTAACTAAATGTTTTCTTTTACTTAAGTTGTTGTGGTCATGGTGTCTCTTCACAGTAATAGACAATTAACTGAGACATATCTGTTTTTCTATGACATTTATTTGTACCTCAGAATTAATACACCCCCAATCTGAAGTTGGGAACACCCTGGTTTGTCCCCTTCCCTCTCTTATAACTTGACAAAAATGGGGAGCTATAGGGATGTCTAAATTTGACTCCTTTCAGCAAAATCTGAGGATGATACTCAAAACACCTATCCAAAAACCCAACATGACTTCCAGAAAAGGATGTGGGTA
>JADRCD010236620.1:37912-49556 GCA_019843815.1 Montemys delectorum | reverse complement strand
CCTGTGACAACCTGACCATGTTTTGGGGAGGACTGTGGAAGGACTTTAGAACTTTAAGCCAGAAGAGCAGCCACTGGCTGTTAAGAACTCTATGGGATGTTGTGTAAGGGCTTGGAAGATCATGTTGAGAACAGTGCAGAAAATGGAGATCTGGCTTGTGAAATTTCAGAGAGAAGATTAAACACTCTATTAGGGCCATTGTTATTTTGATTGTGAAGATTCTGTGGTTCTGGTTAGCTGGGGCTGAAGAATCATCTGTGATTAACAAGATACCAGAACTACTAAAATGAAAACTGCATTACTGGCACTATTGATGCTGGTTAGCTGGAGCTAAGAAATTAGCAGTGATTAAGAAGAGACCAGTATCACTGAGGTGACATCTTCTGGGAAGTGTTTTCTGAGAGCACAAAGAGTTTGTGTTCCAGAGATAGCCAAGGTTGTACCTTGTGCTGCAGCAGGACTTGGTAATGTGTATGAGTCACCCAGGTGGTAATAGTTTTGACAGTATGAAGGGGTCTTGAAGAGCAGCTGAGGCTTAGCACAGTGAGAGGCCATGGAAAGCCATTGGTGAAGGGGCTGCCTCAGTTTGCAATTGATGGCCCAGGACTGAAGGTGTCATGCAAAGGAGTTGAGGCTTGGCACCATAAAGACAATTTATGAGAGGCTATTGATAAAGCCTAGTTACAGCATTGTTTTGGGAATGCCAGTACCATGCAATGACCACCAAGGACAGCAGCAGCAGTGGAGTATAGGCATCTGGAGCCCAGAAGACAAGATGTGTGCTACAAAGGGCAGAGCTGGAGAAGTGACCAAAGCCCTTAGAGGAGCCCAGAAGATCGTGAGTTGGATCCCAGACATTGGTTTTGCTTTTGATTGTGACTGTGCCCTGATATTTTTCCCTCTTGAAGGAAGAATGTATTTTAGTGGAGCCCACAGTTAAGAGACCTTGAATTTTAAAAAATATTGGACATTTTAAATTGATTTGACTTTTAATATGTAAAGACTGTGGGACTTTAGATCTTCAGGATTAATAAGAACATAAGGGTTGAAGCTTAATAGTGATGTGCTTGTGTGTCAAGATGACAAGGGGTCAATTGTACTGACTAGTTTTGTGTGTCAACTTGACACAGGCTGGAGTTATCACAGAGAAGGGAGCTTCAGTTGAGGAAGTGCCTCCATGAGATCCAGCTGTGGGGCATTTTCTCAATTAGTGATCAAGGGGGTAGGGCCCCTTGTGGGTGGTGCCATCTCTGGGCTTGGAAGTCTTGAGTTCTATAAGAAAGCAGGCTGAGCAAGCCAGGAGAAGCAAGCCAGCAAGGAACATCTCTCCATGGCCTCTGCATCAGCTCCTGCTTCCTGACCTGCTTGAGTTCCAGTCCTGACTTCCTCTGGTGATCAACAGCCATGTGGAAGTAAGCTGAATTAAACCCTTTCATCCCCAACTTGCTTCTTGGTCATGATGTTTGTGCAGGAATAGAAACCCTGACTGAGACAGTTGTCAAAGAGCTTTTGTGTTGTTTTCTCTTCAGATTACTGAAAGGTAGCTTCCTGAGAACCCATTTCCAGTGAGTAATTAAAGATACAGGGCTGAGGAGGTGGCTCAGTGGATAAAGGCTCTTGCAGTCAAGCCTGTCGACCTGAGTTCAATCCCTGAGATGAACGTTGTGGAAGGAGAGAACCAATTTTAGACAGTTGTCCTATGGTCATTACATGTGCACTCACATACAGACACCACACACACACACACACACACACACACACACACTGAATAAATAAATGCATAGAATACAGATAATTAAAATAGATACACACAAAACTGTATATGAAGGGTTTTGACTACAGTTAAACCATTGGTGAGTACTAAGACATCAAACTGTCAGGGATTGGTTGAATATGAAATGGGATTTAGCCAAGTAGATATCTTTTAAAAAGAAAAGAGACACCCATCAGCTTGCCATCAATTGACTTTCTATGATTGTATATTTCCTACGGAATATGTATCATTTATTTTCTTTGGGAGGATTTTCTTGCTATTTTTGTTTTACAAATAAGGTATTACATTCAGGTCCTTGCACAAGTGAGGCAAGTACTCCACCACCTATTTATATTCCAAACCCTTTGTCTAGAGAGTGTGTGTGTGTGTGTGTGTATGTGTACACGCAGGAGTATGTGAATGTAGGTGCACACATGCACTTACATGTGGAAGCCAAAGGTCAGTTTTAGTCACTTTCCTTTTTTTTTTTTTTTTTTTTTAAACACAGATTCTTTCTTTGGTGGTTTGAATATGTGTAGCTTGTAGGAAGTTGTTGAAGGAAGTGTGTCACTGTGTAGGCAGTCTTTGAGGCCTCTTAGTGCTCAAGCTCTGCACGGTACAGAAGAATCTCCTGGCTTCCTTCAGATCAAGGTGTAGGACTCTTGGCTCCTCCAGCACCAACTCTGCCTGGGTGCTGCCACGCTTCCCACCATGATGATAATGGACTGAACCTGTGAAACTGTAAGCCAGCTCCAATGAAATGTTTGCCTTTTTAACAGTTGCGTTAGTCATGGTGTCTCTTCATAGGGATGAAACCCTGAGACACTTTCTCTTCTTTCTTTTTTGTTTTTGTTTCTTTTCAAAACAGAGTTTCTCTGTATAGCCTTGGCTGTCTTGGAATGGTCTCTGTAGACCAGGCTGGCCTGGAACTCACAGAAATTCACCTGCTTCTGCCTCCCTAGTGCTGGGATTAAAGGTGTGCAGCACCACCACCTGAAGAGCTACTTTTTTTTTTTTTTCCGGGATGGTCAAATACTTGGGATTAATATTTCCTTCCACTTCTGTTCCCTTCCAGCTATGTATCCATGGAGTAAATGCCCTTATTCCTGGCATCTTCTGCAAGGTTCTGTAATTTCCACAGAGGATGGAGAAAATCTTTCTCTTTTCCTTTTCTGTCCCTTTATCTGCAGGGAGCTACTGAAGCACCTCCTCCTTCCTTGAATTTCTCTTTAAGTGGCAGGCTAGGAACCACAAATGGAACTATTAGCAAAAGAACACAAAGTTTAATTAGCAAAAAAAAAAAAAAAAAAAAAATTTTGGATGGCTTCAAGAGTTTGAAGATGTTTTAGAGAATTAAATTTAAAGTTGATACTATACAGTGTTTAAAAGTTCTTAAATCAGCAATTTATGTGTCTATAAAACTGACCCTTTTTCTTTCCCCCGAGACGCTGTCTCAATATGTGCTGTGGTTGGCCTGGAATTGGCTATGTAGATCAAGCTGGACTCAAAACTCACGGAAATCTGCCAGCTTTTGCAGCCTGACTGCTGGGGTTAAAGAGTTTGCTACCATGCCTGGATACAAAATGTGCAAAAATACTCTAGGTGTAAATCTTTAAATACAGAATTTACACAGACTTGTATTGGATAAGGTGGATCAAAATGGTAACATCATATATGTCCAGCAAGGGGAGAATGGTTGTTATTGAGGGTGACAGGGCTTTTGTTTGTTTGTTTTTGTTTGATTGGTTTGGCTTTTTTGTTTTTTGTTTTTAATTTAATGAGTGTGAGTGCCATATCCCAGGTGTGGAGGTTAGAGGACAACTTCTATCATTGGTTTTCTCCTTGAATCCTTTCTCTGTTATTGTTTCTGCGGTCCTGTGCACAGCAGTTAGCTGACTTACAAGCTTCCAGTAAGTTCTCTCTTCACCTCTCGTGTCACTGTGGGAACACTGGGATCACAGACGGGAGTCACTGAATCTGTGAGTTCTATCCACACACTCAGGCCATCAGTCTTGTGCAGCCAACAGTTTTATCCATTGAGCTGTCTCGCTGATCCAAGGAGGGAGCGCTTTCATAAGTTATATTGCATGTCTACGTATAGGACTACTCTGTAATCCTTTTGAAATGATGTGTTTGAAGTAAATGTGTAAACATAGAGCCAAGTCAGAATAGGTCAAACTTAAAAGAATAAATCCCAAAAGAAGCTGTATAATAAAATCCCGTTTGGGGAGATAAAAGTCTGTAGACTCCTCTATACATAGTCTGTGTCCTTGGGGAAAGCTTGCTTAATATCTCCAGGCCTCGGGGCTTTGTATTAAATGAGGATAGTAGTACTATAAATCTTATGTCATGGTAAAGATTGCATCCTATTTGACATGTGTGAATTTTGTTAGGATTAATAAGTGGTTATTTAAAATATTAGTTAGGGGCTGGTGAGATTATTCAGGTGTTAAAGGTGGTTGCTGCCAAGCTTGATAAGACCTGAGTTTCACCCCCAAAACCCACATGGTAAAAGGAAATAATTAACTCCTAGAACTTGTTCCTTGGCCTCCACACAAGTCCTCATGCACTCATACACACATATGCACACACACTAAATGTAGTGAAAATTTAAATAGTAATTAGATTGGATTAATTGAGGCAGTTAATATATCATTAACTCGCTAACATAAACTTACAATGATTTCATACTGTTTATGTAAATTTTTAAAAATTTAGAACTGATAGTCAAGGATTTTCTGCTTGTAAGTGGCAGAAGTATTTCTTTGGAACTTATAGCTCATTTGTTCTTTCTTACCTAAAATACATCTGTAAATTTTGGATATTTTAACCTGTCGAATTTAGTGAAATATTATCACCTATTATAAAACTATCAAGAGAAAAGACTTACAATAACTTATGTAGATTAAGAATATATTCATATATACATATATTATGTTTCTTCATACTTTGACTAATCTTGTTTTCTTGTATAAATGTCATATTTAATCCTGATCATTTTTCTTTTTATGCTTTTCAGTTGCTAGAGTCATTTATCTTTTCATACCTGTAGTTATTAATTTTGGTTTTTTAGCTGCAAGATATTTAGAATGGCGTAGAAGGCACACCTCTGGGCACATCTATGATGAAATTCTAGATTGAATTAATTGAGGCATACAAACTCACCCTGAGTAAGGGTAGCCTCATTCTGTGGGCTGGGAGTCCCAGACTAAAGAAAATGGAGAAAGTGAGCCAGTAAGATGGCTCAGTGGGTAAAGAAGCTTGCCCTAAAACCTGATAATGAGAGTTAGATCCTTGAGACAGCAACAGGGCAACTCTAGCAAGGGATCACCATTGATCCTTCATCTGGCTGGAATACAGACATGCCCTTAGTACACACCTTTAATCCCAGACAATGACAACTATTTGAGGGGCAGACCAAGTGATGAATCAGAGAAAGATTTGACAGAATGAGTCAGAGATACCCTCAGTTCTCAGCACAGACAGGAAAAAGAGGCTACTTAGAGCAGTGCAGGAAGATGGGGGGGGGGGGGGGAGCACGGGGGGGGGGGAGAGCGGGGGGGGGGGCAAGTGGAATTGAGTTCAGTTAGGTATAGTTTAGTTTGTGGAGTTTAGAGTTAGTTTTTCCAAGCAGATCAATGCAGTCAGAAGCCAATTTAAATCAGTCAGCTTGGAGAGGAGTTTGACCCAGAACAGCTGAGTTGACCAGCCAACCAGAGTTCAAAAAGAGCTAGAAAGAGTGAGTTTATTCATCAGTAAGTCTTGGAGGCTGAAAGGTTCTAGGCCTAGAACATTCCGTGTTAACACGGAAGCTGGAAGCTGAAGCCTTCAAGGTCCAGGCTTGCAGGTTAGGTTGGGTGGAGGCTAAAAGCTTCTAGGTGTAGGCCTAAGGATTCTTTGATAGAAGTGCTCTGGGCTCAGCCCAGGCCTGGTAGTCATAAAGCTTGGGTATAGCTCTCATCTCATCCCTTTGTCTGAGGAAATAAAAGAGACATTTACATGCGACACATATGGCGAAAGGAAACCAGTTAACCCAAGTTGTTGTCTGACCTCCACACCTTGGCATGTAAAACCCCCCCCACCCCGACATACACACGCATACCATAAAACAAGTAAATGTTTGAATAAAGAAGAGAGTGAGCTGAGAGCCAACATTCTTCTCTGCTTCCTGATGTGGGAGTTGACGTGACCAACTGCCCCACATTTTTGCATTCATACCTTGCCTGCCACACTGGACTGTGTCCCCTCAAGGCATGAACCAAAATGAACCCGTTCTTCCTTCAGTTGCTTTTGTCAAGTCTTTTGCCATTGTCGTAGCAATAAGAAAGTGACTAATCTAATCCCTTGCCCTTCAAGCTGGTTCTGCATGTGCTTTCTAAGTTGCCTGCTTTCCTAACCCATTACATGTGTTACAGATGTCTGAGTCAACAGAATTTTCACTCATTCATTCAGTGTTTGGAAATGGTTTTACGTTATGTGGTTCTATCTCTTGTTAAAGATTTAATGGTCTCCCTCTGCTTTATATGTACTTTATAGTAATACTTTGTAGCTTAAAAACCCATTTTTATAGAGATAATTCCTATCTCATTAACAGGCAACTTAAAATCACTATACACAAAGACAACTTACAGCCCTCAGCTATTGAATCAAGTCCCTAGATCATTTTAAAAAAAAAAATCTGTAGTAGTATGAACCCAGGGCCTTAAGCATCTTCAACAAGTGCTCTCCTGCTCCTGCTCAGCTATATCTTTAGCCCTCTTTTGGCTTTTTTTTTTTTTTTTTTTGATAGTATCTCACTAAATTGTCCAGGCTGGTCTTAAACTCATATGGCCTTGATCATGTGTTCCCCCTGCTTCAGCCTCTCCAGTAATTGAAATGCTAGCTGTGCTAGCTGTGTGCCACCAGACTCCTATTTAATTATTTATTTATTTACTTACTTACTTACTTAACTTACTTTAGACCAGGTCTCTCCAGATAACCCTGACTGCCCTGAACTGGATAGATCAGACTGGCTTTGAACTCACAGAGATCTACCTGCCTCTGCCTCCCAAATGCTAGTATTAGAGGCATACACCACTACGCCCAGGTAAAATTCTTTATAAAAGCAAAAGAAAGGGGTCTGGAGAGATGGTTCAGTTGGTAAATGCTTGCTTCATAAGCATAGGACCTGAGTTTGATCACCAGCACCTGTAGTTTCAAAAAATGTCAACCTTGGTAGCATTTGAATTCCTGCACTTACGAGATAAAGGAACATCCCTGGGGCCTGCTGGTAAAACAGCCTACTAAGCAAGTCCCTGTGCAGTCTCAACAAAGCAAAGCAGACAGTTCTGAGGGACACACCCTAAAATTAGCCTTTGACTACCACATAAACACAAGCATGCACGTGTGCTCACACACACACACACACACACACACACACACAGGAAATGATAGGGCTTGAAGAAGTAGGGATGTCAGAACATTCTCCCCAGGGGCAGATCTCATCCCCAGGTGGTCAACCCCCAGGAAGCTCCCTCTGAAGGTCGCAGGACATAAAGAGTAGATGCCTGAGAGTCAGTCATGAGCTACGAACTTTCTCACCTCTTGCAGTCACACCAGGACTGGAGCTGAGGTTTGGTATCCTGCTTCTAAGAAACGAAGAGAGCACCTTTCTGGCTTTTCCTTTCTCGTCTTTGTCTTCTTTCTGCATTCTTTCCCTTTTCCCTTTCTCTCGACTCTCCTCAGTTCTGCTACTCTTTCCTACAGTTTGAAGCCCATGAGTCAAAAGCCTGGAAGGTGAGAAAACTTAAGAAATGGGGAGGGACTTTAGTTTTATTTCTGTTCTTGGGATAAAATATCTTGGGGAGAAAGGCAACGCAGGGAAGAATTTATTTTCGTTTGCAACTCCAGGTTACAGTCCATCACTGTGGAGAAGTCAGGATGACAGGAACTTGAGGGAGCTAGTCACCACCACAGTCAAGAGCAGAAAGAAATGAATGTGTGCATGGTCACTTGCTTGTTGGCTTATGCTTCACCCAGTTCCTCCATTCTTATGCAGTTCAGGATCCGCTGCCTAGGGAATGGTGCCACCCATATACTGAGTGCTCTTCCCACACCAATCAACGAAATAAGACAAATAGCCCCCATCCCCATAAGCCAATCCAGTGCACACCATACCTCTTTGAGATTCTCTTCTCTGGAGATTCTAGATTGTGTCCAGTTGATGATTAAACCTTCGCAGTACTCCTGGGAGGCCCTAGAATTTTGTGAATGTGACCTCGAGGAGAGATAGTAGAAACTCAGACCCCATTTCCTCCCCATCTCTCACATTTGATCTCTCTGTCACTGTCTGTCTGTCTCTGTCTCTGTGTCTCTGTGTCTCTGTCTCCTGTCTCTCTCTGTGGTTTGTGCATATGTGGCTATCTATACATGTAGGTCATGTATGTTTGGGTGCATATGCATGTATGTATCTCTGTCTCTGTCTATCTGTCTCTGTGTCTCTGTCTGTCTGCCTGCCTGTCTGTCTGTGTTTGTGTGGAAGGAGATCAACCTTGGATGTTGTACCTAAGGACACTGTCTATATTGTTTTTAGAGGCAGAACCTCTCATATTGGTCTGGAGTTCTCCAAGTAGGCTAAGCTAGCTGACTAATGAGCCCGTGTAAGGGTACACTTGTGTCCACCTCCCCATATGGTGGAACTATATGTATGGTCAGCTATTTTACGTGGGTTCTAGTGGGTACACTCTGGTACTTACACTCGAGGCAAATACTTTACCAACTGAGCTATCTCCCCAGCTATCTATCTCATTGATTTTTTTTTCCACTTAAGACAGTGTTTCGTGTAGCCCTGGCTGCCTTTGAATTCATGTAGTCAAGGCTGGACTTGGGTCAGTGAGATGGCTCATCAGGAAAAAGCAATTGCCCCAAAGCCTGATGATCTGAATTCAAACCCTGGAGCCCACATAGTTGGAGAGAATCAACTCCCATAGGATGTCCTCTGACAGAGGTACATACTCAAGATTCATGTAATGATGTTGGTGACGATAATGACAGTAATAATGCATTTTTTTAAAGTTAAGGAATGGCTGGATTTGAACTCCTGATCTACCTCCTAAGTGCTAGAACTATAGGCATACACCATCATACTCGTCTACTCTTCTCATTTCTCTTGGCTGTGTAGTGAACAGAGTTGCTCCACCATGAGGTCTCATCATGGCATGCTGGTCCCTAAAGCAATGAGTCTTGTTGATGGGGAACTGTAAATTCTACAACTATGACCTAAAATGAAACCTTGTTCTTACAAGCTGACTTCGCCCAGTAATGATTTCGCCCAGTAACAGAAAGCCGAATAAACTATTCCTCACTCCTCAGGCTCAGAATGTGGTGCTGATATTTGTAAACTTCCTGTGAATGTATAATTTTTTTTTTTTTTATAAAAGCTGGACCCAGACCCTGAAAATGGGAGCTAGGAGGATCCGAAGTTCAAGGTCATACCTAGAACCTTTGAGACCCTTGTTACATGGAACCTGCTAACTACATGACACCCTGTCTTCAAAAACCAAAAACTAGGCTTTTATTATTCCATTTACTTTTCCGGGTCTGCACTGGAACTCAACCAACCCTTATCCCACTGTTTCTTAAGGGACAACACATTCTCACTTCCAAACAGCACAAAACTTTCAGGGAATAAAAAGAAGAAAACACAACTTAATTGTCAAGTCGTGAAGGCACTTTTTTCATTTGCTCTCTGGGGCTAGAATTTGCATGCTATTTCCACGCCCCTGCTCTTCCCAAGCTAAATATTTATACTTCACATTTCTTTGCACTCAAGCCTCTCAGAAAACGCTTTGGGATTTCATTTGTCTCTGCCTGTATCTGGGGACACAGTACAGTTGCTGCTTCTTTTACTCTGTGATTGAACCTCTTCATCTTCTCAAACTGTTCTTCAGCACAACTCATAGACGGTTCATTTTACGCCTGGCTTTTGTTCTGATTGTGTGTGTGTGTGTGTGTGTGTGTGTGCCCCACCCTGTCTTGCCTCACCCTATCCCACTCCACCCTGCCCCACCCTGCTGGGAATTGAACCCATGGCCTTGCACATAGTGAGAAAATGTTTTTTTTTTTTTTACGACTGAGCCCCACCCCCAATCCCTCACCAGGGAATTTTAGGAAAGTGCTCTACTACTGAGGGATCCTCAGTCCCTTACTGCGGGATTCTAGGCAGGTATTCTACCACTGAGCTAAGCCTTCAATCCCTTATTAGGAGATTCTAGGACAGACTTCTCTCACTGAGCCATACCCTTCACCCCTCACCCCTCATCCCTCACCAGAAGAATCTAGCCAAATATTCAATCACAGAGCCTCAGTCAGTCTCTCTCTCTCTCTCTCTCTCTCTCTCTCTCTCTCTCTCTCTCTCTCTCTCCCTCCTCTTTGTGTCTCTCTCTGTCTCTGTCTCTCTCTGTCTCTGTCTCTCTGTCTCCAGGGAATTCAGGATCCCCTTGTGTCTGCCTTTACAGGGCTGAGATTACGAGATGGCTGAACATCCTTAGTTAGCCTTAGATGTTATTAGCTTGTTCTTTTTGGCCTCTTTCTGTCCCCACTGCACATCAGTCCTTGTCATGGCCTTCTGGGTGCACACTTCCAATCCCCTTGTCATATCAATATGAATAATTTTATGTCCACTCATTATCTCTTTAGTGCTTTGAAGTGTCATCTCTGTCCTCTGCGAACCACCTTACTTTTTTCCTTCTTAACATATATTAATCTTTAATATATTTTAGCTTCTCCTGCTTTTCCATGTCACTTTGCAAGAGGAATCTACCAAAAAGGAGTCTTTTCCCCCCCTTGTCTCTTCTTTTAAAGTTAACAGCTTCCTTTCTGGTTGCTTTTTTAATGCACAGGCTGATTTTATTGTGCTACCATTTGGTTCTCCCTTCCTTTCTTATCTTTAACTTCAAGTTGACCTCTTGTTCTCAGGCTACATCTCCACCTAGCAGATCCTCTTTCTTTCTTTTATAATTAATGACTTTTTTCTTCTTTTTATTTATTGTTAGTATTAGTATGTAGGTATGTATGATGTGTGTATGGATGGGTCTACATGCAAAAGACAATATGCATGTGGAGTTCAGAGGATCGCTTTGAGGAGCCAGTTCTATCCTTCCACTTTTATGTGGGTCCTGGGCATTGAACTCAAGTTGGCAGGTTTACATGGCAAACACCTTCATCCATAGAGCGCCCCCATCCCCGCTCCCTGCTTTTTCTTACAACTAAAAAAATATTTTAAGGGTTAGAGCTAGATAGATGGCTCCATCGTCAAGAGCCCTGTCTGCTATTCCAGAGGACCCAGGTTCAATTCCCAGTGCCTCCATGGTATATATAATTATCTGTAATTCCAGTTCCAGATGCCATTTTCTGACCTCTCTGGGCCCTAGGCATGTGGATGGTACACAGAGGGATAGATATGGGTAAAACATGTGTATACACATAAAAACAAATTGAATATATGGGCCAGAGGTGAGGTTGGTACTGTTCATGGAACCAGTAGCCTCTTGCTTCTGCTAAGTGGCAATCAGCTGCTGAGCCATGCCCCCCACTGGCTGATGCTAGCCACAAATTCTTCTACTGAATCATACTCAACTCATTCTTTATTTTCTATTTTCTATTGTCTCATTTTAATTCTGGTTTTGAGACACGGTCATACTATCTAGCTCTGGGTGGCCTCGAACCTGCTATGTAACCCAAGCTGGCTTCCAACAGATGATCCTCTTGCTTCTGTCTCATGAGTATTGAGATTACAGATGTGTGAAACTACAACCAGTTTCTTTTATTTAAAAAAAAACTGTTTTATTTTATTAATTCTTGTAGAATTTCATATGTGCCTACAATGTATTTTTTATCTGATTCAGTCTCTTC